>VWZP01006274.1:1181567-1356746 GCA_013396995.1 Dicaeum eximium
GCCGCAGGGAGCGTTCCTCCCCTCCCTCCTCTCCTCTCCTCTCCACTCCTCTCCGTCTCAGACCTCTCTTGTCTTCGGACAGAGCAGGACCTTCTGTGCCATCGGCCCCATCGCCTGCTCTCTCCCTCGTACTGCCCTGACCAAACACAGCATCAGGAGAGGGTTGGATGCTCCCTCCGTGCCTCCCTGGATGGGGCCGGTCTCTCGTGGGCTCTGTCGCGAGAGGGAGCTGCGGGCTGCTTTATGTAAGGGCAGCTCGGCAGCAGCAGCGCCTCTGCTCGGGATGCTGATCTGCCTGTGCTTACACAACGCCGCCAGCACGGCCCTGCTCGGGTACATCCCGGGGATGTCACCCTGCCGGGGATGTCACCCTGCCGGGGATGTCACCCTGCCGGGGTCCCTGCGGCTCCAGCCGGCGGCTCCAGACCCCTCCCCTCTTCCTTCACCCGGCCCGCTGTACCCCGCACCCCTTCACTCATCCCCACACCCTGCTGCAGGGTGTCCTGCTGGCTGCAGGCTCAGAGCCCTCAGCTCCTCTGCAGGGGGACAGATGGCCCCTGACACGGGGGACCTGGTTTTCTCTCAGAGACCTGGCATTCAGTCATAACCCTGCACAGCCAGGACCCTCTTCTCTCTGCTTGCCTCTGCCTTGTCCATCCTTGCCTCTTGTCCATCCCAGGGAAGGAGATGCCCTTGTCCACAGATCCCTCTGGACAGGCAGGTATGTGACCAACAGCAAGGAGCGCAGAGAGGTGCAGCCCAAACACCTGAGCCCCTCTAGCTCCCCACCCAGGAACGGTGTCTGGGCTCTGCCTGAGCCCCAGGACTCCTGTGGGAGCTCAGGGCTAAGAAATCATCCTTCTCTTCCAAGAGGTGTCTGATGCTTTGGCCATCTGCTTGCTGCAGGTGAGGAATTGTGTTTTACTGCTCACATCCCAGCCAGTGGATTCACAGAGGGTCAGTCCTCAGCTGAGGTTTGGTCTGTGTCTGATCTGCAACCTGAGGTGACCACTCATCCCATTTAGACATTGGCATGTATCAGACAGGGCAGAAGAGCCCTGTTTGCTCTTTCTCCTTCATGTCCCAGGGACACTGGGAGCTGTCATTTCCCATACAAGTTCTGTTTTCTTTGTGCCAGAATAATTTCATCTCCTGAATGTCTGCAGATCTTCTGTTCCTCAAAGATGCAGAGGACATTCCTAAAGGTACTTCACTGTCTAGGAGGCCCCAGTCATTGCCTCTCAGCAGCTGAGAAATGCTGGTAATACCTTGGTCTTCAGCAAAAATCCTCCTTAAGCTCTGACTTTAGGGCACAGAATTGGAGGCTTTTCCTGTGGAATATTTGTAGTCCTCAGCAGGGTCTGCCTGCATTTCTTGGTGTTCAGACAAGCACCCAGTCCCTTACATGTTCTGAGTGACCTCACAGTGGGAGCACGGGGACAGTTACCTGCCACCCACACCCCTCCCAGCTCAGACCACCACCATGGGCACTCTCTCTGTTACGGTCCCAACATCTCCTTCCTTTTTCCTTCTCTGACCAGTCCTGTAAGAAAAACTCTGAACCCAAAGCAGATAGGGCTGCTTTGCACTGCGACCAAACCCACATCTCCTCCGCTGAGTCTCTTCTCTGATTTTGTCTCCAAGTGACGAGGATGAGTTGAGGAAATCGCTCTCGGAGCTGGTAGATGACAAATTCGGAGCCAGCGCGAAGAAGGTGACCAGGATTGTTGACAGCAGCAACCCCTTCCTGGACATCCCCCAGGCGCTGAACGCTGTCACCTACAAGCACGGCGTCCTCACCCGGAAAACGCACGCAGACATGGATGGGAAGAGAAGTACGTGAGCAGGGACAGGGACAGGGACAGGGACAGGAGAGGTGCCCCAGGCAGTCCCAGAGCCTTGCCCTGGCTCTCCTGATGAAGGCATTTCCTCACCACATCCCCAGCAACACAGGAAAGATCCCCATAAGTGCCAGGACGGAGGAAAAGGAGGGTGTTTTGAGGCATTTGTACATATGAGTGTTTTCAGGAAGCCTTATTGTTCCCTTCTCACTGCCAAGGAATGTAACCCAGACAGACCTGGTCTTCCATCCTGTTCATGGGTGTAATCCCAAACCCAGTCTCTGAGCAGTGGGGGAAGGCTGGTTCCTCAGCAGCTGTCCATTCCAGCCCTGACCCTGGGGACAGTCTGGCCTGCCAAGCTTTGCTCCTGTCCATATCCTGCCATGTGCTGGCTGGGCAACAGAACACCCCAGCATGTGGCATTACAGGAAAGGTAAAGGTATTTGGGAACCGTTAATGAGCAGAGATTAATTAAACCTTGGGTAATTCCGTTTGCTAATTGATATGATTGGCCCAGTCACTGCAGCTGATTAAAAAGTCTTGAGTAGAGATTGCCACCAAAGGCCTCCCTCACTTCCAGCACCTTCTTAACAGCCCGTGCTTGGAGGATCAGCTGTCTGGTGTGATGTGAATGGCTCCCCTCACCTCCCACCCCTCTCCAGCTTCTGCCAAGCTCTCTGTCGCCAAGCCCATTGAGATGGTAATGCTCCCTCCTCAGGGGAACAGAAGCTGCCTTATCCAGCTGCTCAATTCCAAGCAGAGGAGCTCAAGGAATGTCTCTGCACTCCAAACATTAGGTCCAAGGAATATGAACCTGGGTTTGGAGGAGCAGAGACTTCCTGCAGGTGTCCACTGGTACCCCTGTAGCAGCTCATGTCTGGCTCTGAGCTGCTTGTGTTCCTGCTGGGAGGCTGCAGAGCGCAGCCACTGTCCCCCAAACACCTGTCCCTGCTCACAAACCACTCATGAGCAGTGGCCTGGAGGTGTGGGAGCTCTGGGCATCAGCGAGTGCCTGTGTGGGTCAGGAGAGGGGTTGGGTTTGCCCAGAAGGTCAAGCAGCACTGGCAGACTTGTACAATCAAATGTTCTTCCTTTTTTAGCTCCCAGAGGAAGAAGAGGTTGGAAGAAATTTTATGCTGTGCTTAAGGGGACCGTCCTTTATTTACAAAAGGTAACCATGGGGTACTCTCCCCTTTGCTGTCTCCAAAGCAGTCACACACCCAAGCAGAGGTGAATCCATGTCCTAACTCACACATGGACATCAACAGAGCTCCTCCAGGGACCAGAGCTGGAGGATGCTCTCATCTTTGGTGGTGGTGTTCATGCTCAGGACACTATTCACAGCCTAAAGGGAACCCTGAAGGAAGCAGCATGAAAGAGGAAACACAGATTTCTGCAGAAGGATCCCAGCAAGTAGGAGCTATTGGGCAAGATGAATGAACAGATGATATGGAATAGGTGAAATAGGATGCTGGGGAGAAATTAAATAGGAAGGTGAAGGGGTGGAGCATCTGGTCAATCTTATCCTGCCTATGGTTTTATTTGTTAGCATAAATCTGATTATGCACAGCTTTATTGGGTCTGGCATAGGAGGCCAGCTGATGTGATACTTTTGGTTTTCACTAAAGCTTTTGATACTGTCTCTCACAGGATCCTTCTGGACAGAGTGTCCAGCACACAGCTAGATAAACACATCATGGGGTGGGTTGGGCACAAAGGGTGACAGTGGCTGGGGTGACATCAGACTGGTGACCTGTCACTAGTGGAGGTCCACAGGGCTCTGTCCTGTGCTCTTCAACATCTTCATAAATGACTTGGACACAGGACTCAAAGGGATACTGAGTAAGTTTGCAGACAATGCTAAACTGAGAGGAGCTGTTGACTCCCTCAGAGGCAGAGGCCCTGCAGAGAGACCCTGACAAACGAGAGGCCCAGGCAATCATCAACTGTATGAAGTTTAACAGGGACAGTGCTGGATTCTGCACCTGGGACAGGGCAATCCTGAATGCACAGACAGCCTGGGGAATGAGAGGCTGGAGAGCAGCTGTGGAAGGGGACCTGGGAGTCCTGGTCGATGGCCAGTTGAATATGAATCAGCAGTGCCCTGGCAGCCTGGGGACATCGGGCCCAGCATCTGGATAAGGCTCTCAGACACAGGGTGGGATTGTTGGGGTGTCCTGTGCAGGGCCAGGAGTTGGAGTTGATGGTCTTGGTGGGTCCTTTCTATTCTTTGATTCCATGGTTCTATGCTGAAAATTTATATTCTTCAGGCCCTTGATGACCTGGGTCCTTCCATGAGCTGTCAAGTGATATTCTGTGCCTCTCTTCATCTCTGTTCATTGTGTAGCCTCCTCCAGTCTACACAAGTGTAATTCCCAGGTCCTTATGGGACACAAAGTCACCATGGAATAGCTTCCCTGAATGCTCCAGCATTTGACTGTCTGGCACTTGGATGCTTGGAGGATTTGTTGGAAAGTCTTTTCTGAGGGAAAATCCGAGGAAACTGGATAGGGGCTCACTTGAATGTCAGTGTGAGCCAGCCCACGATGCCAAATGTCTGTTCCTCATCAACATAACCCAGTGAACCAGTCTGAACTACCTGAGCAGCACACGCTGTGCAGTAACCCATTGAACTCACCTTGCTGGAGCTGCACTCCCTGTGGGTAGATGCTCCTGCCTATTGCAGCATTATCTCCACAGCAATGAGAGTAAACAAACATGGGATTATATAAGAGAGGCAGAAAGATCCTCGGGGCAGCAGGGAGCTGTGACTCAGAGCTCGTAGCACACCCCAATGCCTCTCGTGTTTCGCCAGGTCTATGGCCCACATCAAAAGCCAGCAGAAATCTGGCAGCAGTGCATCCTAACTCCCTGTGTGGGTTGCTCTTAGCCCAGTGGTGTCTTTACTGCTGTGCCACTCTCTCCTGCAGCTTAGGGAGGCTGCAGCACACAGGGGAGCCCAGATCTCCTCCAGCCCTCTGAGTGTGGTGTTCTTCAAGCCAGCAGCACTCTTCTCACCCCTCAGTCCTGTCTCATCACACATCTTCACATGGAGTCCACCAGAGTCCTCACTGACCCATGGGTTATACATGAGGATTTAACTTGTACAGAGTCACCATCAACACTTAATTGTATGGCACTTTTTCTGTATGGGGGGAGGGAAAAAAGAGCATTTCAACTATTGCAGAACCATTTGGATCAACATGAATTTTCTACCAAGGACTTCTCTTGGGATGGGTCTGATGAGAGGCTGTATGTTGAGAATGAAATACACCTTCAGGATGGAATTTTCTTCCCTGGCAGCAGAAGGAGCTGTGAAGCCAACTCTGAGTGTCATTGCTGCTGCTGGGGCAGAGGGGTTGGGCCTTCCTTGCTGCACAAGGCTTGCAGCAGTAACCACTCATTAACAACGCTCATTATGTTTGTCTGAGGTGTTCAGGATTTAAAAAGAGAGCAAGGAAAAAGAGAGCAAGGATGAGGCTGATGTGGCAGTGAGGAGATCAATGCTCTTATCTCAATGACCTTCAGGATCAAATGGTTCAGAGACTGAAGGCTTTCTTTATGGACAAGGACTGAAGGAGCAAAACACCCAAGATTTGGCTGCATTATGAAAGTGTCTGATATATAAGAGCCATGACTGATGAGTAATTAGCAGGAGGGACCAGAACTGCCAAGGATGCCCCAAGGAAGTAGCATTTGGAACAACAACAAAAATAAAGCGAAGGAATGTTTGGGCAAAGGATTTGGGGAAAGAGGGGTTTCTTACTCGTGAGCTGCTGCCAGACTGTATTATAATCCTTCCAGGGAATTCCTTGGGCTTGGCTACAGACATTGTCTATCAGGCTTGCAGAGACAGGACAGAAGGATGCGAACATGAGGACAAAGTCCTTGCCCTGTCACTTGCAAACATTCCCAGCACCACAACAGAGAGTGGATAAACATCCACCTGCCCTGTGGATCCTTGGTGTCATTTCTTGCCTGTGGGGTGGTTTGCAGAACAAAGGAATTGCACAATACAGGAAGGAAGTGGTGTGCCAGCCTCCCAAGCTCTCAGCAGAAGACAAGTGCAGATAAACATAAGGTAGAACCTTGGCTGAGCACAAATCGCTAGGGAAGGATTTTCTGATGGGAAGACAGAGGAGAAAGTACCTGCTGGTGGAACCACCTGATGTCATGGGGCACAGGTTCAGCCTGTTCCACTTTTCTGCTCAGACCAAATTAAGGATTGAAGGCTTTAATAGTAAATTCACGTAAATTGAGGAGGGAACTCCATTTGGTTTTGAGGAGCAAGTTGAGTATAAATAGGACTGAGAGGTAGAGGGAAGGTGGGAGGAAGGAGGGGCTGGGTAGGTGGATGTATTGAAAGGAGGAATGGCCAGACACAAGGAGAGGTGGACATAACACAGGCAGAAGGGTGGGTGGACAGGTAGAAGTCAGTCTGACAGAAGCAATTCAGGCAGCAGCCATAAACCTGCTGATGAGGAGATGTCACATGTCATTGACTCGCTGGTGTTAATTGCTGGATCAGCATGTTCCAGCACAGTCTGCTGAAGCAATTGCTTGATCCTCTAAAGGGATGCAGCAGAGTCTGGAGGAAGAAATGCAGGCTTGGGAGCAGGGCACACCTCTCCTGTGCACTAATCTGCTCTGGGCACTGAATCACTCCATGGCCTTTGGCAACTTACTTCACCTCTATGAAATGGGGATAATAACCCTTAATCACCACACATAGAGTGGGGTTAAGGAAAATGATGGAGAGCTATAAAGCACAAGGGGCTTTTATACAGAAGTGCTTGGAAGGGTGCAGGTCTTCCCACAGGTTCTGTCCCCAGCCAGGAAGGGTTCCCAGTGCAGCCCTGAGCCACAGGTACTGTCCTGTGCAGGCAGGACCTTGCCAAGAGCTCTGGGGAGGGCCAGGATCTTGCCTAGACTGAAAAGGGTGCAGGAGTTCATTTTCCTAATTAAATGGTTTGTTTAGTATGGTAGATGTGAGGTGAAGAAAAGAAAGAAGAGGAAAAGCTACTCACAAGCCAGAGCATGAGGAATATCTGTCAGTCCATGTCCATATTCCCAGCACTGCCCAGGGCTGGTTCTGGGGCCAGAGGAGAGGGCAGCAGAACTGATACACTGGGCTCTCCCACCCCATCCACGTGCCCTACAAAGGCAGGCACAACAGCTAGAAGCCTTTTCTTGGCAAAACAAGCTTTGAGATTAGTTGTGGCTCTGCTCACAGGGGTAGGCAGCAGGGGACAGTGACCCAAGGGCACCAGGATCTCCCAGCATTATCAGCCAAACGTGCCACTGTGACCATCTGGCATTGGGATGAGCCTCCTGGAAGAGCCATCCCAAGCAGGGAGCCGCCAGCACCCCTCACTCCTGCAAACAGCAAGGCATGAGGTAGAGAGAACCTGCTTCCTTCAGCCTCACGTTGATTTACTGGGCCCAGAATTAAAAAAAGAAGATTGGATTTTTCCTTACACCAACACTGATGCCTGAGAGCCTGAAATCCATGGAGGCAATACTTGATGATTCCATTCAAGATGAGGATCTGCATTAGTCGAAGCACTCAGCAGCTGTGGCAGTTTCCTCTTGTCACACGCCATTAAGCTGGGCTATTTTTACTGTATTTTCAGAAAGCTTATTTTGAAATAAGAGATCATGGGCAGCACAGTCAGATTTATTCAAATCCAGAGAGCTTCAGCCTCGGAAAAATATCCCAAATTGAAGTCTCTCTACAATACATAAGGCCTGAGCAGCAATGTCTTCCTCAAGCAAATATTTCTCTTCTGGTGGGGTAACACATGAGGTCTTCACAAGGCAAAGCATCTGTTATTCTTTGCAGAAAAGGCTGGTGGCCCATCCCTCTGGCTACTGAAATCACCACGATGGCAAGGTCATCTGTACTGCCCACCTGAGTGCCTCCCCACATAGGATGCCTGCAACACCCAGCCTTCCTCTGCTGGAGAGCCAGGGCCTTTCTTTGGGATTCACCATCCCCAGGAACCTGTGCCAGACATTGTGGGTGGGCCCAAGGCATTTTGTTTGTACCAGACCAAGTTTTATATGATGATGAGCACAGTATGGCCACCACTCTCCTGGACGGGATGGTTGCTTATTTCCCATAGGAAGTGAGAGTTGGGTGAGCCACATCCATGGGCTGGGGAGTGCTGCTCTTCAGTGCTCTCAGGAGCAGCAGAGGGAAGCCTTCCTGCCCTACACCAGAGAGCAGCCCCACTGACGGGGTTACCATCCCAAAAACTGCAGCACAGCTTTTCCCTGAACAGCTGCACTTGTATCACTGAGACATGGGAAACAGAAAACAATCCTTTTGCAAATGTGCAGAACAGTTCTGGCTTGGAAACTAAGGAAGGCTTGGGATGTATAGACATCATCACCAGACACCTGCCCTGGTGCTGACAGCCAAGGGCAGTCAAGGAAAGCAGAATATAGAGCACGGTAATCTTGTAGCACTGTAGTCATCAGGGCAAGGCAGGGCCTTCCAGGGACACCCTGTCCTGGCATGGCCTCTAACGTGGCTGGGGTGGTGCTTTGCCAGCTTCTTTTCACCAGGTTCTTTTTTCACCTGTCCATTTGTCCATCCTTGTCATCCCACCATCCAACTGGTTGAGCTGGCAAGGGTGCAGAGTGGGAGGCAGGATTTTGCATTCAGTCATTGGGAAAGTAAACGGGTAAACACAGGATTGACTGAACTTTTTTTTCTAAAAAGCACTGTGCCAAGATCATCATTTCAGAGTCCCATGTTTGGTATTTTCTACCTTTTTATAAAATATAAACACGTATAGTTACTGCTACATTCCCTACTTGCATGAAGTTGTCCTTCAGTGGAGAAAGTAAAGCAGGAATTCAGGAAATGCTGACGCAATTTGCAAGTGCCAGTCTAATTAATTATGGGAGAACCCATGCCAAAGGAGCACGTGTGCTAAAGGGAGACCAAACCTGCTTCAGGGGGGCCACACTCAGACTGGCAGGTGCCCACCAGGCCCCACACCTGTACACAGATGCACTGGTTGCAGGGATGCTGCTGTTCCAGGGCTGCCTTTCTCCACACAAAGCTGTAGTGATAGGACAAGGAGCAATGGGTTTAAACAGAAGGAGGGAAAATTTAGGTAGATATAAATAAAAAATTCTTCCCTGTGAGGGGGGGAGGCCCTGGCACAGCTGTGGCTGCTCCATCCCTGGAAGTGTCCAAGGCCAGGTTGGACAGGGCTTGGAGCAACCTGGGCTAGTGGAAGGGGTCCCTGCCCATGGCAGAGGGTGGGATGAGATGAGCTTTGAGGTCCTTTCCAGCCCAAACTGTTCCGTGAGTCTATGAAGCTGCAGCACCAGGGCAGGTGCTCATTGATATCCTCTGTTGGTTGGGAGTTGCATCCTGGTTTGAGCTCTGCACCGTGGGGGAAGCTCTGCAGAAACCTAGCCCTGCCTTGGTGCCTCCCAACAAAGCCTCAGGCATGTGCTGTGTTAGAAATAACTATTGATAATTATGTTTAAAACTTTCATCTCCTTCTTTACATCTTCCCAGTGAACTTAATGATGGAAGCAGTTGCCAGATGTTAATTATTATCATTATCAGCTCCTAGCATTTACTGTACAAAGCAGTGCTTTTCCTGGTCTCGGCACTCTGTGATTATAGCACAGGGAGAAAGGCAGGTTCATTAAAGCAGCCCACAAATGTTAGTGTTGCCATTATCCAATTAACGTTCCTCTTCACAGGATGAATATAAACCTGACAAAGACCTCTCTGAAGTGGATCTGAAAAATGCCATCCGTGTGCACCACGCCTTAGCCACAAAAGCCTCTGACTACAGCAAGAAGTCCAACGTGCTCAAGCTGAAGACAGCTGACTGGAGAGTCTTCCTCTTCCAGGCCCCGTGAGTGCCAGCCCTGCCTGCAGTGCCTGATGGGCAGCCTGACCTCCAACCTCTGCCAGACTCCCCCTGACCTGGCCAGATCAGCACATGCATTACAGGGCACACCTGGGGGAGGAGGGGGCTGAGGGTCATTTCTGCAGGGCTGTACAAAGGATTTGGTCATAGGTCACAGTTTCTTCGTAGCTTTGTGCCAGTCCTTGAGTCCTTCCCAGCTGTCACCAAGGCAGGCTGAGCAGGATGGGTAGGGATGTGCAGGGCTGAGTGAAAGGGTTCCTGCTAACTTCTGTTGGAGTATTCTGGAAGGGAGAACATCTGTGTGGTGCAGGGGATGATTCCCCTTGTCAGCTTTTGATGGGGAAACTGCCTAAACATCCTTAAAGCATTTCAGCATTTCAGTCTCCCCAGCCAGGTAGAGGTTTTATCTTAGTCCATTGGTGAGGAATGTTATGGTGTTAGTAAGTGTCAAGTGTGATGAAGTCATCTTCTGTCTCACGTTTTTCATGTCTTCTGCTGGGAGAGGTGGCGTCTGTAGGCTGGGCTGGGGTACTAATGTCAAGCTAAAGCTTAACATCTGAATTTGTGCAGCAAACACCCACTGGAAGGCTTGGGGGAGCAGTGTCTGGACAGATTTGATGAAGGACCCTGGGCAGTGTCTCACAAATGACATAAATGACATCTTGCTCTGTGGAACCTCTGCTGTGTGTGGCTCTCACTCTCCTAAGAGCAGGACGTCCTTGGCCCTGGCCTCTCCACAGCTCCTCAGGAATACAGCCAGAGCTGATGAGGAAGGCAGGACTGCCCTGGCTTTGAGAGGCAGGCAGAAGCCCTGAAATCATCAGGGCACAGTAGAGGAGCCAGTTAGACAGTGCTTCCCTCTGTTCATAACCTGGCACAGAAGTGGCATCAAAGCAAGGACACCGACGGCCTTCCTGAGCGTGGGTGGCTTAGGAAGCGTGGTGGCCCTAGAGCTGTTTGTCTGGTCCTGGTTCAAGAGCATTTACAGACTCCCTGTCTCTTCTCCCCTCCCCCATAACAGAAGTAAGGAAGAAATGCTCTCCTGGATCCTGAGAATCAACCTTGTTGCTGCCATTTTCTCTGCTCCAGCCTTCCCAGCTGCAATCTGCTCCATGAAGAAGTTCTGCCGCCCACTCCTGCCTTCATCCATGACCAAGCTGTGCCAGGTACTGTGAGAGAAGGAGTGGTGGAGGGGTGCCCAGTGCCCAGCAAGCCCTTCAGCTCAGGGTGAGCCCAGCTGCAGGTTCCCCGTTCCTGCCTGAGGGACACACTCAGGTGTTCAGTGTAGGAACAGAGGAGTGGAGTGGGCAGCTTGGACAGATGTGGAAAATCCTGGCATCTGGCCACTGCTTCTTTTGCAATGGCTGTAAACAGCCCTATGCACACACCTGCCTGTTGGCTCTGGCTTGTTCATTGCTCTTTGCCCATCACATCCCAGCACCTCCCTGTTGCCAGAGTAGAAACAACAGAATAGCTCCAGAGTTGATGCTGCAAGGCCCAGCAGCCCAGGTTTGGTTTATATGATGGCACCCTCTTGTTTCTGAAGCTCAAAAACCACAGACAAAAGGGATGTCTGAGTTCCAGTCAGTAGGGAAGGTTTTCTGGAAGCAAGGGGGCACAGTGCACCAGGCTCAGCTAACCAAGAGCAGCTACCATCCAAAGAGTAGCTTTTGTTTCCTTTTCCAGGGAAGGCCCAACATGCCTTAGCACTTCCAAAAAGTAGTGACACACTGCCATTGCCCCCAGCAAAGGGGAGGACAGCCCGAAATGTCAGGGCAGAAACACAACTCCGGTCTGCTGAGACAGATGTGGCCAGATGGTCACCTTTGTCAGAGCTCAGATGGGGAGGGTACTTCTATCTCCAAAAAGAGCGGGATGAGCAGCTCCTGGGACAGTGCTGCTTCTGCCTGGCTGTTACAGGATGCACGTTACAGGAGTAGTTTGTGCTTGTGATGCCAAAGATGCCTCAGTGCCAAAGAAATCCACTCTTGGCGCTTGAGATACCTGAGATTTGCTCTCACTGCAATACCTGTGTTTGAGCTGCTCCTTATCAGATGGATTTGCAAATACACCACGCACCTTTGGCTCCAGCACAGCAGCTGAGCTCCCGCCCCTCACAGAGAGTTCCCCCGGCCACAGGCAGGAGGAGCACTCGGTGCTGCACTCCACGTTCAATACCTGACACGTTTCTCTCCGCAGGAGGAACAGCTGAGGTCTCATGAAAATAAAATGAAGCAGATTGCAGACGAATTAGCAGAGCATAAATTACATCCTGTAGAGAAGAGCCTCAAGTCAAAAGAGGCTGAGGAATACAGACTCAAAGAACATTACCTAATATTTGAGGTAAAGGAACTTTCATCTTTTCTGTGATAAATGGTACCTTGTCTGATTGAGGAGAACAGAACTCCAGAGTGGGTGCTGTGAGTCTGGGAGAGCGTGAAAGGAGAGAGAAGGACAAGGCCTCCCAAGCTGGATGGGTGTCTTGGGGCAGCAACAAGCCTCACAGTTTTGCACTGAAGCTGAAAAAAGAAATAGGAGCCATTTCCTTCCCTCTGTGATTTCTAACCAGCAGAGGGGAAAACTGACAAGAAAAAGAAACTCTTCCTTTACTGTGTCAAATTTTGACATTTCCCCAGGTCCCGAGTACCAGAGTGGTTCAGTTCTCAGTGTGACTCAGTCTTTTTCAGCGACATCAATAAAAAGCAAAGGGAATCCCTAGGAGAATTAATCCTGTTTTGCTGCAACCATTTTTGTAAATAAAGCCGAACCCAGCATTACAGCTGATTACAGACCCTTTTAACTCCCTGTAAAGTCTAAGAAGCATTTAATTGTGGGAGAAATGGGGTATTTTGTTCCAGTGAGAGTTGAGCAGAAGGTGTGGCTCCTGCCACATAGGTGTCAGTGGGAAGGGACTGCTGGAAGCCTCTAGTCTTACTTCAGCAGGAACTTGGATTATTCCTAGTCTTAGCCTGGACTGAGTGTGCCATTTAGTGGCCGGGCCCCAAAAATCACTAAGGATGGAAATATCCCACTTCCCTCATGCCAGGGCTGCACCATCCTTTTGTGTAACACCCAGCCTGATTCTCCAAAGCCACAGCTCTCAGCTGCTGGTTCCCTTGTCTTTGTACCAACCTTCTAAATAGTTTCTGCTGCCTCCCTTTTTCCAGCATCTGGTTTTGGATGCCTGCAGAGAAGTCTCTATCTGAGCATTTCTCTGGACTGCCTTTTCAGTCTTCAAGGAGAAGTTGGCACTTCCAGGGCATAATTCATCTCATCTGTCTTATGAGATGTGCTCCAGAAATGCTTGTTTCTTTGTGCTGACAAAGAAGCCAGCACAGGCTGCCCCTGAGCTGTTGAGAGAAAAGATGGGTATTACACAAGTCCTCAAAAGATCCCATCCAGCACAGGAACAAAGGATCCAGGCAGAGAGGATGCCTCCCTTTATGCTGTGCTCTGTGAGGAGCATTGCAGGCACAACTCAGCAGCAGTAACTGAACCATTGGATGGAAACAATGACAAGCAGAAATATTTTAACCAATCAACGTGAGCTCCTAAATTGGGAAGCAGCGGGTCTGTTGATCTCATTTTGCCCCCAGTATCCTCCTTATACAATCACTGTGGCAGCCAAGACCTGTAAAAGCAACTGGAAAGTCCTACACACACCCACACACACCTCTCTCCTCAGGCCTTTGAACAATCAGTCTTTGCACAGATCAGGCATTGTGCTGGGGTTAGATCTGTGGGGTGTGACTGTGGGATGCTGATGGTATAGGATGGGTTTTCCTGCAGTAGCTGATGGAATTGTTTCTGCGTGCCACACACACCATGGCCTGTCCCTGTTCCCAGGCTCTCTGTTCCCTCTTTCCCTGCAGAAGAGCCGCTATGAAACATATATCAACCTGCTGTGCATGAAGATAAAAGTGGGGACAGATGACCTGGAGAGGATTGAGAGCAGTTTCTTCAAGGTGGAAGCCGACGACGTCGCTCTGCGGAAGACGCATTCCAGCCCTTCCTTGAGCCAAGGGCACATGTCCATCAGCTGTAAGGCAGAAAAGGACATTTTAGAGCAGAACACTTAACAAGGAACATGTGCACAGGGGGATGAACCGGCGATGCTCTGCGCTCCTGGACTTAGATTGATGAGCACAATTTTACTTAGGAAATTACATGAGCAAATCTGTAGACATGTATGACATGGGGATTGCTCTAGTGAAAGAAATCAAAGAAGCTTTAGTTGACATTCTCTGACAATGCTCTGGCATTTCAGCATCATCTCTTCTTCATTCCCAACTGCACCAGTGGCTTTTCTTTCCCTCCTGCTGCAGCCTGCACAACAAACAAAGGGATATGCTGGTTCTTCAAGGGCTGGCTCATCTTTCCTCCACCAGCCCCGTCTCTCCTCCTTCCCTCCCTGGAGTCCCCAGCGGTTCATGGTCACAGAAACTGAGCCCAGACGGCGTCTGTGGCACCACCAGCGCTCCCAGAGAGGGGCACAGGGTGGCAGGGGCACGTCCCTGCCCCGAGAGGAGCACGGCGTGGCAGGACAGGTGTCGTGAGCTGGTCACCCACGGGCGAGAGGCATCTTCAGCACAGCAGCGTGGGAACCTCACCTGCCCACGGCAGGAGCAGCCTGAAGGGCCCTCTGTCACCTTATCCTTTTTATATATATATATATATACATATGAATATATATAAATAAATATATATATATAAGGAAACTTTAACCTGGGTTTTTAACCTCAGTGTGCAAGTGAAGGCAAGCTGCCTGGGGAAGACACTAGGGACGTGGAGGGTCTGACCAGCCCACCAGGATGTTCTAAAAAAATGGAGTAGCTGTGTATCTTTTCTTTTTTTTTTTTTTNGCTGACAAAGAAGCCAGCACAGGCTGCCCCTGAGCTGTTGAGAGAAAAGATGGGTATTACACAAGTCCTCAAAAGATCCCATCCAGCACAGGAACAAAGGATCCAGGCAGAGAGGATGCCTCCCTTTATGCTGTGCTCTGTGAGGAGCATTGCAGGCACAACTCAGCAGCAGTAACTGAACCATTGGATGGAAACAATGACAAGCAGAAATATTTTAACCAATCAACGTGAGCTCCTAAATCGGGAAGCAGCGGGTCTGTTGATCTCATTTTGCCCCCAGTATCCTCCTTATACAATCACTGTGGCAGCCAAGACCTGTAAAAGCAACTGGAAAGTCCTACACACACCCACACACACCTCTCTCCTCAGGCCTTTGAACAATCAGTCTTTGCACAGATCAGGCATTGTGCTGGGGTTAGATCTGTGGGGTGTGACTGTGGGATGCTGATGGTATAGGATGGGTTTTCCTGCAGTAGCTGATGGAATTGTTTCTGCGTGCCACACACACCATGGCCTGTCCCTGTTCCCAGGCTCTCTGTTCCCTCTTTCCCTGCAGAAGAGCCGCTATGAAACATATATCAACCTGCTGTGCATGAAGATAAAAGTGGGGACAGATGACCTGGAGAGGATTGAGAGCAGTTTCTTCAAGGTGGAAGCCGACGACCTCGCTCTGCGGAAGACACATTCCAGCCCTTCCTTGAGCCAAGGGCACATGTCCATCAGCTGTAAGGCAGAAAAGGACATTTTAGAGCAGAACACTTAACAAGGAACATGTGCACAGGGGGATGAACCGGCGATGCTCTGCGCTCCTGGACTTAGATTGATGAGCACAATTTTACTTAGGAAATTACATGAGCAAATCTGTAGACATGTATGACATGGGGATTGCTCTAGTGAAAGAAATCAAAGAAGCTTTAGTTGACATTCTCTGACAATGCTCTGGCATTTCAGCATCATCTCTTCTTCATTCCCAACTGCACCAGTGGCTTTTCTTTCCCTCCTGCTGCAGCCTGCACAACAAACAAAGGGATATGCTGGTTCTTCAAGGGCTGGCTCATCTTTCCTCCACCAGCCCCGTCTCTCCTCCTTCCCTCCCTGGAGTCCCCAGCGGTTCATGGTCACAGAAACTGAGCCCAGACGGCGTCTGTGGCACCACCAGCGCTCCCAGAGAGGGGCACAGGGTGGCAGGGGCACGTCCCTGCCCCGAGAGGAGCACGGCGTGGCAGGACAGGTGTCGTGAGCTGGTCACCCACGGGCGAGAGGCATCTTCAGCACAGCAGCGTGGGAACCTCACCTGCCCACGGCAGGAGCAGCCTGAAGGGCCCTCTGTCACCTTATCCTTTTTATATATATATATATATACATATGAATATATATAAATAAATATATATATATAAGGAAACTTTAACCTGGGTTTTTAACCTCAGTGTGCAAGTGAAGGCAAGCTGCCTGGGGAAGACACTAGGGACGTGGAGGGTCTGACCAGCCCACCAGGATGTTCTAAAAAAATGGAGTAGCTGTGTATCTTTTCTTTTTTTTTTTTTTCTTTTTCTCCTTTTTTTACTCGAATGGAAATCCCACCTGGCTTTGCTGTGACACATCGCTCTCCCATTCCTGCCTATTCAGACAAACTGCCCAAGTGGCTGCTGGTTTGGCAACCAGGGGATCCAGGCTCCGGGTTCGAGGCACAACTGGGGCTGAGCACAAGCTCCAGTGGAACCTTTGTGTGCAGGAGTGACCCCACCTGCCTGTCCCTGCTGTATTCCTCCATCCTGCGATGCACATGCTGTACTCTTCTAAGTGGGAATTGTGTTTCTGTTCCTTTCTGCTGTCTGTGGTCCGATGATTTACTGTTGTGCTGAAGTGATTCCTCTGCATTTCAATGCCACGACTGTCCTCCCACACTTTATTTATTTCACTGTTTTGTTTGATCCTTTATCTCAGATTGCTTTTCTTTCCCCTAGGTGTGTTCACAGTAATCAAGTTCCAGTTTTGAAGGATCTTGTAGCTGCTAAATTACAGTCATTTGTTGTTTATATTTTGCAGCATTTTTTAAACAAACAGAATGAGATTTATTTGGACCTTCAATGTTTGAGAGCCTATGGACTACTGTTTTCCATGACAGTTCATGACACTGAAAACCTCTTCCCAACTTTATCGCCTCTTCTTTTATCTCTGTTTCTTTGTACAGTTTGATAGTTTATTTGAAATGATGCACTAAGAATCATGTAAAAAAAGAATAACAATAAAACTGAATCTGTTGGTAAAGAGAATTGGTCTGAAGCATCGTTCCACCATGTGCTGGATTCATCTCAGATTTCACAGCACCAGAAGGCCAGGCTGATTCAGATATCCACCAGCACCTGATGCAGAAAAGCCAGGATCCTATGGACAGACAGCACCAGCAAACATTGATTCCTTTCCACAAGTGGGTGCCAGCCCACCCATCCCCTTGGATGGTTCTGGAGCAGGTGTGGATAGATGGGCTGCTTTGGGAACACATTCAAGGAATCCCTCCCTCCGTCTGGTGCATCCCAGGTGTGTCTGTCCACACACAGCCTGGAGATTTATGGGAGCAGAAAGGTACCAAGCCGTGCATTAGTGACTGAGATGATCTCACAACGGTTCCCAGAGGAGTCTGTGGCTGCTTCTCCAAGGCATCACTGCTTTTGTGTCAGGTATTGCACAGACATTCCCTGCACTGAAGACCTCCAAGACCTCCTTCCTACTCACATGAAGTGTCTGGTGCTGAGACTCTCACAGTGGAAGTCCAGGGGAAAGCTGGGCTTGACTCCTTGTCTCCAAAATCCCAGGTAATATTTTGTATTTCAGTCTTCCCTTTCTCAGCATCCCACAGCAGGCAGTGACATCTTCAGTGTGTTTGAGCTGCCACCAAGAGCAGCTCAGCCCCCTGGCTGCAGGTGCCAGTCTGCCATCCTCAGCTGGGAGCAGCTTGCAGAGAAAAGCGAGATCTTGCAAAGTCTCCTCTGGGCAGCAGGAAGGAGACTCAGAGCTGTGAGACTGAACACCCAATGCATGTGGGAAGGGGTGGCAGCTGATGTCAGACAACACAAGGCAAGACAGCTCAGAGTATTAAACTTGCTCTTGCTGAGCACCTGCAGTTTGCCTCGTGGACAAGTCCTGACCCAGGTGCACAGGCACCTGAAAATGTGTTGACAGCATCTTGTCTACATAAGGGCAGAGCCAAAAATGCCTTGTTTGACCAATCCACAGCCTCAGCTTATGACCTGGAAGAAAATGGTTTTTTTTCATTCCTTTTCTCCCTCTTAGAGGTCAAAGACTCAGCCACCCACCACTAAGAGAGAAGAGCAGCATCTCAGAGGAATTAGGCAGCCACATCTTTTCTCCTCCTGGAGTTACTCAAATGCACTTTCTGCTCATCTCCAGCCTGTGCCAGCCTCTCCAGCAGGCACCACGACTGCTTTGGGTCTCACACAACCTCACTTGGCAGTGGTGGTTCAGCCTGACCTCCCTGCCAGGCCACTTGTCCTGGACACAACCACATTCATTTTAGAGGGACTTCTTTGTGGGGCAGACTTTGTGACCCCAAAGCCAGGGTCCAACGCTCTTCTCCTGCTTGTGTCACTGATCTGTGTCAGGAGAGCAACTCCTTCCCCTCTGGGAAGGGCAGTAAAGGCTCCATGCATGCAGAGTAGAGCTGTCAGGAGGCTTTGGTGGCTCCCCCACCTGTGAAAATTGCTGTAAAATATTTACGGCAAAACCCTAGGAACACGCACGGCTGGAAATGAGGGGTCTAAAAATAAACCAGCTGGGGAAAAAAGAGAGAGATACAGGCTTCCTTCAGAGGCAATTGGAGAGAAAATTGAAGTAGCGTAACTGCCTCTAAATATAGAACACAATTATGGGAATCAAGGGGCACATTTAACAAGAAAATCACCACAAAGAATCCTGAGGCTGCCGTGGCTCAGAGCTAGTGGTGTCTCAGCAGGTGCAGAACATCACAGATCCCTGCAAACCATGGAGCAGGGGAATATTCCCCTGTGCAGGGCAAGCCCACAGCTCCTCTCCAAGGGACCCAGAGAGATTCCTGGTGGGGATCAGCTGCAGTGAGCACACCCTGAGGTGTGGCCACGTGGTTGTTCTGCATGCCAGGGAGACCCCAGAGCTGTACCTTCTTGTAATGCAGATGCTGGCATGCCAGCCCTGGGGGGACTTCTCCACGAATGGAGACCACAGATCCTGAGGAGAGCCAGGCAGAGAGATGGGGCTGCTTTGGGAAGCCAAAGGCACCTGATCTCTCTCTTCGATGTGTCTGGTTTGCCCAGGGATCATCCACATGTGTCCTTTGTAAGGGGTTGGGTGTTCTCTGCCCATTGCTGTCCATCTCACCTTGCTCTGGGAGCCACTGGAGGAGCCAAGATGGATAAAGGCAAGGGGGAGCTGGGGCATGTCCCAGGAGTAAGGGGAGAGTGGAGAGCTGCCCTGCTGCCTTCATCCAGCCAGGTTTGGGGCTGCACAGAAGTGGGGCACAAAGTGTCCAAAGGCAAATATCACCCAAGTCAGGACTTGGCCCTACCACCTTTATCCCCAGGTCCAGTCACCTAACATCTCCTTTGCACATTGCTGTTGGGTGCATGGGCTGTGTAGCAGGAGGGCAGGATCCTTCAGCTTTTAACCTTCTGGGAAATCAGTGCTGAGATGTCTTCATTCAGGGGGTAGTGCTGAGCCCTCTGCTCTGTCTGGAGGCCCCACAGGACATGCAGTGAATGTTTGGGGTGGCCTGTGACACAGCTGGGTCGGCTCCAGGACAATGGGCATCCCGGGGGGGTTGGAGCAGAAGAAACTCAGGCTGTGGGTGTGCTTAGCCTGGCCTCCAGCCTGGGCAGTACTGTGAGGGCTGGGGGGTTCTCTCACAGCTCTGGGTATTCATGGAATGATTTGCGTTGGAAGGGACATTAAAATCATCTAATTCCAACCAGATCCATTAGTTCCAGCCTATCAATTTAGCTAGAGTTGACTCACCATAACAGATCCCTCTCCTGTTAAGCGAGTTCAGCTGGGACTTTTGGATACCTGTTCATGTCACTGAGCAGGAACAGGGGAGGGAGTTCTGAGCTGGATGGAGCCATGGGTGCCACCTCAGGGACCGTGCTCCTGTGACCACCCCACACTGCCAGTGAGTCCCCTGGATGGGGATAGCCAGAGACAGATTTCCCGTGGAGGAGCTGAACAAGGGGCCTGTTTTGTGGGTGGGTCAGTGCTGAACGGCAGCACGGCCCTGGCAGGGTTGGTCACAACACATCTCCACTCTACTGAAGTCACTGAAATAGGTGCCAGGTCATAGCACATGCCAAGCATCCTGAGCTCTCGTGGCACAACTGGAAACTTCCATGGTTCAGGTGAAGGGGTATCTCCTGACCTGCAGCTGGAGGAGGAATGGCATCCCCCTGGGAGATGTGTGGGCAGCATTCACTCACCTCAGTGTGCCTCCACTCCTGAGCCCTGCAGGGAAGGTCAAATGTCTGTGCCAGGTAGAAAAACACCCACCTCTGGGTCTTTATGGGCATAAAGATCTTTACTGAACCAGAGCATCTCTCATATGAGGAAAGGATGAGGGAGCTGGAACTGTCCAGCCTGGAGAGGAGAAGGCTCTTAAGGATAACGGAGGCCTTATCCATGTGTGTAAATACCCAATGAATGGCAGTGAAAAAGAGGGAGCTGGACTCTTCTCAGCAGTGTTCAGGACATGAGGCAATGGTCCTAAAATAGTAAATGAGGCAAAGGGCCCAAATTAAAAATTAGTAAATCCAGTCTGAATACAAGAGGACCAATTTTTGCTTTGAGAGGGACCAAACACTGGCAGAGGTTACCCAAAGAAATTGTGGTACTGCCATCCCTGAAGATACTCAAGCCCTGACTGGGCACAGGCCTGGGCAGCTGACTCTAGGTGAGCTGGTGGAGCAGGAAATGTGGAAGAAATCTCTTCCAGCCTCTGCCAGTCTGTGATTCTGTGCATGGTACCTGTCACAGCTCCCCATTTGCCCCACAAAGGGCCTGAGATTAATGCAGCCCACAGCTTGTTATTTCTTATTTTATTTATAATATAAAAAATGTTCAAGTGTTAAACAGTCAAGAGTTCTGACATTCAGACAATCCAGAGCAAACTTTGACAATCATCTTATGACAAATTAGCAGAGTTTTCTATCTGACCCCATCATGGGTGAGGAATAGAGGGTTTAGTTACTTTATTGCTAAAAGTTAAATGAAATAATACACTGTCAATTGTTGTATTATCTTCTCAGTCACAGCTTCACCATGCATCCAATCTACAGTATCTGAAATGCAAAGGACATGCAGAAGTAAAAATATAAAAAGAAAAAAGTCAGGCTACAATGTAAACAGGTTTGCTGCAGAGAACTGAGGAGAGGGGGGCACTTCCACAGGGGATGCTCTGCCACCCGGACACGCAGGACTGTCTCTTTGCGCCACAGAGCCGATGGCCAGAGCTGCTCCGAGTTTGGGAACGCGACGTCCGTCATCGATGGCGGGACGCGACGGTAACAACTGTCTGTACAACGCGTGGCACGGCCGTACGGAGAATCCGCTCGCTGGGCCGCCCCACCAGGGCCCTGCCCGGCCAAGGCAGCGGCCACAAGCGGAGCCCAAAGCGCTCGGGGTCCTGCTGGCCCCCAGGGCAGCGTGGCCAGCGACCGCCTGGCTCCATGTCCAGGGTGACACGCGGCCGTCTGCACCGTGGGACCACCCTGTGGGTGTCCCCGGCACCCGGCCAAGGGTGTCACGCAGGACACCACGGCTCTGGCAGCGCCACGACGCCGTGGCCAGCACCGCTCAGCCGAGGGGACGCCGTGGCCAGCACGGCGGTGGGGCGGCCACGTGGCCACTGGCACCGCGGCTGAACGGAGCCTCCCGCCGGGACCACCGCGCAGGGCCGGCTGCCAGGGCTGGCTCAGCGACCCGGATTCAAGGGACATGACAGGTGTGATCCACCATGGTCACAGGGCTGTCTGCCTGGCTTCACCACAAACCTGTGCCAACCCCACTCCAGACCCACCGGTGAGATGGCCAAAGGTTGAGAGCTATATTGTAAGGGCTGCTGCTGCTGCGCGATTTCATTTTCTCTTCCTACCTGTGTGGCAAAAGAAACGTTTTTTCTGCATTTCAGCACAGTGCTGTTGGGTTTCTTTTTCTCCTGATTTAAGCAAAAATACAAGTAGTTTACAGGGCAAGACAGATCCTCGTTAGACATGATAATGGAAATGCTCCCACTCATGCCCTTAATGTGTGTTTAAACAATACTTTAAAGAATAAGATCAGTAATATCAGGGTACGGGGCAAAGTGGCAAGGCTGTTTTCTTCCAACAGAAGAGCGCCCTTGTGACAGGTTGTCTCCCAAACAAAAATCTATGACCTTAAAAATGCTACGGAAACAGAATCCTCGGCATGAATCCCAGCACTAGCATACAGCAAAAGGCACCACGATAGTTTTGTTTTCTATTTTTAAGTAGTCAAAAATTGGCCCACTTTTTTTTTAACTTTATTGTTTGTTTTCTTTTCTTCTTCTTTTTTTTTTTTTTTTTTTTTTTTTTTTTTTTTTTACTTTTTTTTTTTCTCGGAAGCTGTAAATCAAGACATTACATATAAATAGAGATTCCCTATAAAAAAGTCATTGTCATTAGCTATTATAAGACAACTTTGCTAAAATGAAAATAAAACATTTTTTATTTGTTATATTTTTTGTTTTTCGCTCTTTTATATAAAATAAAAATATTTATTTGTTTTGTTTTGTTCTGCGGTTTGTGTGGTTTTGTCTCGCCTCGGCCTCCCTCCTCTCGGCCTCCTCCACGCGGGTCGCCCATGCAGGAGCGCGGGAGGCGCCTAGAGAGGGTCGGGGTCCGCTTTGGGCGCCACGTGCGCCAGGCTGCCGCGGCCGCCGTCGCCGTGCGCGCTGTGCCCGCGGCACGAGTAGTGAGTCCGGCTGTCGCCCGGCCGGTGCAGCGGCGGCGACTCCGCGTGCGCCGCCTCATTGTTCTGAGTGCTTAGGAACGGGGTGCTCTCGGCCACCAGCTCCTCGTCAGACTCGCTGTAAGAGGCGCTGCTCAAGGAGAAGGAGTCCCGGACGGCTCTGGCTCTGTGAGGGATGTGCCCGTTCAGTTTGGATTTTTTCCACCGCCTGTTGCTGCTGGCTGTTTTCTTTGGCTGCTCTAGCGCTGTGACGTACTCCTGCGTCGTCTCGTACTCGTCGTCCTCCGTGATGCGGAAGGGGCTGGAGGGCAGGCTCCCCATGCTGTCGTTTAGGTAGGTCTTCCTTTGGTAGTAGCTGTCGTACCGCTGCGTGTCCTGGAAGGGCAGCTGGTACCGCCGCAGCAGGGGCTGCTGCTCCTCCACGCGGAAGCTGATGGGGGCCGCCGGCGGCAGGGACACGGCGTGCGCCGAGTTGGGGGAGGTGATCTCGAAGGTGGGCACCTGCGTGGTCATCGAGTAGTGGAAGTCAACAGGCGACAGGCGTGCTGGTGTGGTCAGGGCCGACACGTACCTGGAAAAGCAACACCTCTGGTCGGACACCGAACAACCCCCAAAACCACCAGCTGAGCCCGCGCTTTGCTCAACACCTGGCCCAGGCACCCATGAGGCCTCCAGTGAAGCTGCTCATGGAGGTTCTCCTGGGGAATCAGGTGGAGGGACCTTGCTGTGCCAAGGGAGGGTGAACTGCTGTCTCCAGTGAGCAGCATGTGCTGAGCATCCCCCAGATTGCTTCTCCCAAGGGATCGATGCACAATTCCCACTCTGCATCGCTGCAAACCCTGCAGCATCTCCCAGCAGGCTGAGTCATGGCTTCGCTGCCTCTCATCTGCCTGACAGCTGCTTTCTGTTCCCTCTGGAGCTGCCAGGCTTGTCTCTGAGGAAGGTCTCTGGAATTCCCTGTCCCTGCTCAGGCCGCAGATGAGGAAACCCTGGGCATTGCTTTCTCTGACTTAGCAAAAATCTTGTGTCTCAAAAAGCCATCTACCACTTTGGTCTACTCTAGTGAAAACATCAGTGTGGTCACTCAGGTCAGGCCTAGCCTCTCTCCAAGCAGCCCTTTCTTCAGCACCACCTCTTTCTAAGGAGGAGATCTGCTCTTGATATTCCCAGTGGTGTCTCTGCCCAATTCCACCTTCCCAGGCTCTCTCACTCATCCAGTGCCTTTTTACCCTTGTGTTTGTGATGTATGAGATCTCCACAGGAGCTGGGTCAGTCTGCCTGAATGGACCAGGGACAGGAACGAGAGCAGCAGATGCTGCCTTTGTCCTCTGCCCCATGGAAAAGTTCCACTGCCTTGAAGGGTAACTGCCCAAGAGGGGCCATGTGGCCACCAAGAGTCACTCATGGCTACCTGCAAAGGGCTGGAACAAGGGTGGAGATGTGCTTCTGCTCCACAAGGAACCAGACTGGAAGAGGACAACTGTTGCTGCTGCTGCTTGTGTTCCTTGAAGGCTGGATCATACGGAGTCCTGTCCCATGTGCCCACGTGCAGCACCCTCTCACCTGGCCTCCAGGACCGTGCTGGGGACAGACACCATTTCCCCAAGTACCTGAGGGCCAGACCCTGCTAGGCAGCCCACCAAGCTGCCCAGGGCGTTCTCACAGACAGTTTTTCTCTACCAGTCGCTGACTGCAGCCAGGCTTATTCTACTCCTGTCATCCCTGTGCTCCACACCTACATTTCCACCAGGGTGCAGAGTTGGCTGCTGCCCCTACCAGAGTGGCCTCCAGGGGGAACTGGCTTCCTCTGGTAGGACCAGGGCTGGAGTTTCCCCAATTCTACCATGCCACTGCCACTCTAGGGCTGGCAAAGGCAAACGTTTTTGGGCTTGGCACAGAGACATGGCTTGCTTCTGCTGTGCTGGGGTGGCACCAAGCGGTGGGGTCTGACCTCTCGCTGTGGGGCGAGTCCCGCAGGGAATCCACGGAGTCGCGGTACTGCGTCGTGGGCCTCCGCTGGTCCTCGATGCAGAAGGTGGCCCCGCGGCGAGCCCGTGCCTCCACACACGCAGGGCTGTTGCATTTACTGGTTCCCACCGAGGACAGCATTATCCCAGACTGGGAATCTGAAGTGAGACTCTCTGTTCGCTCCAAGCTCCAGGTGTGGCTTTCATGTCTGTGGAACAAAGCCCATGTGGACAGTGAGCAAGGGACCCCACACAGCTCTTCTCCAAAGACACTGCTCACGCTCAGCTCTGCACCTCTGCACTGCTGTCCCCCTTCTCTCTCTCTCTCATTAGGATACATCTGGCCAGGGATGCCCAGATTCCCAACCCTACCTTTGGTTTGCCTTTCTTTGCTCTTTCTTGGAGATGCCATTAGAGGATAAAGAAAGCAAACCAGTGCAATAGCAGGTATTTATCCCACCACAGAATAAATGGCTGGGAGCAGGATGGGACAGCCTCTGGAGGGAGGCCAGGGCAAATCTGCTTTGTGCTTGCAAAGTGTTCTGGGTGTGGAACAACACATTGGCTATGCCAAGGCAAGTCAGCCAAGTTCCTTCAAATGTGCCACCTGCACTGCCAAGTGACAGCCCCTTTGGAATTGCTACTAGAGAGGAGCCAGGAGAAGCCACTCACAATTAGCAGAGCAAAGTCTACCAAAGATTTTGGTAGCAAAAACCTTTCAAGGTGCTAGACAAAGACCATGATGTGCTGGGCAGCTGGAGCCTCACCAGCCCCAGTCTTGGTGCAAAGAGGACATCCCACAAGGACTCACCAGGGATGCACAGGGCCACCTGCACACTGGGGTCCCACCAGTGCCATGGCCACCATGACCCCCACCATTGCAGAAATACATGACTCATGAGAGTATCCCCTCTCAACTCCCAAACTGCACCAGATGGAGCTGTGTGGGTGGAGGATTTTGGGTGGGGGTTTACAGAGGAGAGCAGCCCTCATTAAGATTTCCCAAGAACTCATTAATTATTGATGGCTCCAGGCACATGCTCATTTATAACTTCAAACAGCGTCCTCATTAGAGGCGCTGATGGAATAAAATGGAGCCTGATTACGCCAGTGGTTTGCCTCTGGCATGACTTCAAGAAGCACCTGCTCACTGCACTTGACTCAGGAAAATGAGGTGGCAGGTAGCCAGGACCAGAGGCTACCCAAGGTAGGTTCCTCCCTGCAGCTGTCAGGAGCTAATGCTGCCCGCCAGACACACCTTTGTGTCTTCAGAAGGTGCCCAGGGATGGCCCAGGCCTTTGAAGTGAGCATGGAAGGCCAGCAAGGTGCAGCTCTGCAGGCACAGGAACCTCTGTGCACCTGGCTCAGGCTTGCACACACTTAGCCAGGTATGAATGAGCATGAATGCAAAAAAAACCTGGAAAACATATTGTCTAGCTCATGAGAAGCAGGATTTCCCTGGAAAAAAGAATCATTCCCAGCTGATCAAGTCATTCCTGGCTCCCTCTCTACTTGCTGGAGGTGTAGCCACAGGAATCTGGGGAGGAATTCACCTGAAAATCCATGTTTAACATCTGAAGTTGATCTTCCCACTGTAACAGAGAGTACTTGCTCAACCCTGAGGAATGCCTGAACCCTAAGGAAACCTGCCTGGAGCCATCTGTGAGCTTCAGCTGAAAGAATTCCTGCATTCCTGGATGAATGGAAGCAACCTCATCAGGCTAATGAAGGACATGAGCCAGTCACACATCAAAGGCAAGTGATCTCCAAGGAAAACCCCTGTCACTTACTGGAAGAAGCACAAGAGGTGTCTAAGAGGAGGAACTGAAACGTCCAAACTCAACCAGCACAGGACTTTCTTTAGAGTATTTGAAAGACTTTTCTAGACATCATAAAAATAGGGAGGTCCATCTGGAATTTAAATGTTCTCAAAAACCTTGAGAAAATTCAGGTTCCAAGCCATAGCGTTCTTCCTCCAATAGTTATTTTGAAATGAAAAACAAAAAATATGTCTCATCCTTTGTCACAAAGCATTATTGGCACCTTCCTGCTCGGCCAAGTTTTCCAAAAAGCTTCAGAATTACTTCCAGTGAAAGAGGAGCCACCACCTGAGGTGGAGGTTGGTAAATTGCTCAGAAGCATTTTCTTTCTGGTCAAAACCTGTGACTTCCAAGTCAGATCTTGACTCTGAGGAAGTGATCAAAACATTTGGTGATATTTTGTGTACTTTGTCTCCCACAAGGCAAATACATTCTAAATGTGAAACACATAACCTATGTGTGCTTGATGAAGTATTTCAGATGTCCAATGTGGATGCAAAAACAACCTGCAAAACCTTTCCTACACACATCCTCCCATTTGGGTCTGTGCAAAGCATGGAATCACAGATTAATTTCCTCCTGTTTCCAGCTATGTCAGTGCTGCAGGATCCTGCTGGCACCTCCCTGCTGGTCAAGGAACACACTTTTCCATACCTCTCACTAACCAGCTGTGCCTGCAGAGTCCTGCAGTGTAGATATGGTTTGTATGTCACTACAGAACCAAACATAAAGGGAAAACAGAAAGGGAAGTGAAAGGAAAATCTTAGAATAGCATTCTATGGCAAATAGCAGGAGAAAGGTCCAGAGAAAATGATGTACATCACCTCTGGCTGGACGTTGGAGTGGCTGTGGAGCAGTGATGGGACGGGGAGCAGGAGTGACTTCCCGAAAAGGTTGTCTCTGTTTCCCTTCGGATCACGTGCTCAGTGGCAGAAACATTCTTAGAAATATACTGCAAAATAAGAAGAAACACAGATCAGCCACCAGTCTGTGAATGCTACCAAAGAAAAATTTAGCTGGCTTGATTATTTCTGGTGAAATGAGGTGAGGACTGAGTGAACCCAGAACCTCCACACCCCACAGGAAGGGACGAGGAGGGTGGAGGCTCTTCTCTCTCCCTTCACTTTGAACACTGGGAAAGAGCTGTGGCACAGGGATTGCAGAAGGGTTTGGAGAAACAGGGGACTCCCCAGAGGACAGTGGTACCATGTGTAGCTCCTGAGCAGAGACACATCTCTGCCCACAGCTGGTTACACCCGACCGAGTACCAGCAAAAAGAGAACAACATGAAATCTGTCAGAGATGTGAGTCCTGCAGAAACACCAGATGTGATCCAAATGTTTATGCTGAGATATTCCTTCGTCTAACAACCAGCTCTGCTTCTCACAGGGGCACTAAGCTCTCTGAGAGAGTCAGTACTATGGGGCCAGGGTCTGTGGTTCTTAGAATTCCCTTTCCCCTTCCTTCATGGTTGGGATCCAACCTAGCTAAATTTTAATATCCTTAGGCTGACCGAGCAGAGCTTGCAGCTGATTCATTGGACTAATTTCTAACAGTACTTCTTGTTTGGCCCTTCCTTTCCCTTCTCTTTTTCTGACCCCTTTCAAGGCCTTGGTCCAGCAGGGCACTTAAGCCACTGATGGCCCTGTTGGGTTCACAGGGCTTGATGGGAATTCTGTACAACTGAAGTCACGAGAGCGGCTGAACTGTCCTCTGGATCCTGTCCTAAAGAGTCTTAGATTGTTCTCCTTGGTGTGACAGTGGCATCCCAGCCACCTTCCCACCTTGGACTTGCCACCTTGCCCAGGACAGAGCTCCTGGACAGCTGACCACATCACCATGACATGCTTACCACAGCAGCTCCGGTCACTGCCGTGCTGATCCCATTTCTCATCCCACAAAGTGGGACTTGACAGGATAGCATAATAAACAGGAAACATTGGGAACATCTCTCCTAGTGGAAATCAGGGTCACACTTGATTAATCAAAACAAGCCCATCCCAAATGACTGAATCTCATCCTGTACTTCAAAGCAAAATCACATTTCCCTTCAGATGTTGGTTTTGGAAATGTTTCTATGCAGAATCTTTCTTTTTCCTCAAGTTTGTTTGCGCTTTGCTCCTCCCACACAAGCACACAGGTGTGTAAGGATACACATCCACGTCAAGCCCTGGGTGGAAAACAGCCCCTGAGTTGCATGCAGGGAGATGGAGGCAGAGGGTCTTACATCAGCCATTTGGATTTCCTCAGGATCCAAACGTGGATGGCTTGGCCCGTTCGCAAGGCTCCGGTTTTGATGAGCAGGACACATGTTCTGCCGCAAGTGGTTATGCATTTGTTTTCTTTGTTTCCTTTAGAACAGAAAAAATCTGTTAGGAGCACCTCTCTCATGGGGCTCCCTGCCCCCAGAGATGAAAGAGATGGCAAGTCTTGGACAAGTGAGTGTTCCAGTTTGCAGAAAGTTGCAAACAACACGAAACAAGGCATTCAACTCTTAACACCTCCTAGAGCTTTTCCAAACAAAAAGTCAACTTTTCTTCTCATGGGCAATTTGGGAAGCTGGGTCCAGGGTCCCCTTTCCAAGGCAAGGCCCAGCACAATGTAGCAGAGCCAGCAGGCAGTGGAGGAGAAAAGTGGGGAGAAGGAAAAGGGGAAGCGAGTCCTGCCTTGGCCTTGGTGACACAGCACTTGACCTGTCCTGCATGAAGGACAAGGTGGCAAAGCCTACCCATGCCCATGGTGGGACATCTGCTCCACAAGACCCACTGAGTTGCAGGGGCATTCTGAATGGAGGTGCAGGCTGAGCAGGGAGAAAAGTGCTGTCCAGGCAGGGAAGGCTGACCATAAAAGAGGTTCCCAAGTCCCCTGTTCCATTAGGATTGCTCTGAAGTCCCTACAATGTACATAGCTGAGCCCACAGCTCTTGCACAACAGCCCAGTGTGCTTCTGCTGGGAGAAGCTGAGCTGCTGGCTCGGGGGCCAGCTTTTCCCTGTAACGCAGCATCACCTGGCTCGGCAAAATGATGCTCCAGGGGACAAGCAAAAGGTGCCAGGAAAACATCCTATTCAGGCACAGTCTGGTAGACAGCTTCACTGGCCTCCTGCATGAGACCTTCCTGGGAGCACTACAGCACATCATCTCCTAAAAATAGCATTTGGGTGAAAAGCATGGAAGTGTGGAACATGAACACTGCCACTCACTAACCTGTGGCCTGTTCTTGCCCCCCATACTCACTTGGTTTTACAGTATGCTACCACACAGACGATGCCCACCACGAGCAAGGCAACACAGATTCCCGTGATGGTTAAAACCCTCTTCTGGTAGAGCTCCTCTGCTTCTGCAAATGGAGAGAAAGGAACCAGTTACCGATGGGCTCCAGCCCCAGGGCTGCGTCTGGCTGCACAGGAACCAGCACTGCATGGGGGTGAGAGGGGGACAGGGCTCGGGCAGGCCTCCTACCAATCCACTGCCTGCCTAAAGGCTGCTCCAGACCTGAGCCCAGCTGGCCCTCACCCCTCAAAAGTCTCTTTTTGTCTCCCTGCACCTTTGCCCTCTCTCATTCAGTAGCTCACCCCTTCTGCACTGACACTTCCCACCTTCCCCTCTTTTCTCACAGTTCCCACAGATTTCCCACTAATCTCAAAAAGCCCCAGGACTCTCCTTTCCTTTCCTTTCCAGCAGAATGCCCCTTTCTGGTGCCTTGATCACCCAGCGCAGGAGCCCTGGAGCGTGCCCCACTCCCCAGGAGCACACACGCTCTGATCCCTGGTGCCAGGCTCTGCTCTGCCCGGCTCAGGATGCTCTGCCCGGCTCAGGATGCTCTGCCTCACAGCAGCTGCATGCCCTGCAGCAGGGTGGTGTGCCAGGACCACCCAGCAACAGGCCCCAAAACATGCAGGTGCTGAAAGGGACATCCTGGAACAAAAAGCAGCATGAGGATGGAAAAGTGATAGTGTGTGAGGCAAAGAAAAGGGAGTGGAGTGATTAAAATACAGGAACCAGTTATGGATTTTTAATGAAACCCTAGGAGGAGATCCATACCATTGCACCAGGTAGCTCAGAGGCACACACAAGATGTAAGCAGCTTGCTGCTGCCTCTCTCAAATACCACCAAATTTCACGGGCTGCCTTTCAAACCACAAGAGCCAGGCACTTGCATCAAAACCCAGACCAGGCTGGAAGCGAGGGGATTCATTCCCATCAACCAAAGCTCCCAGGAAATGCTTGGATCTTGTTTGCACTGCACCTAGGCAGTGACACCATGGCATGGACACCTCTTCCTCCGTGGCCACACCAGAGCAGAGGTGACACCCAGCACTCCCTGCCAAGAGCAGCAGAGGCAGTTTGGTTCTCCAGCTGGATGACTGAGAGAAGGGTTCAGTGCAGAGCTGCCATGAGTGTTTCAGTTCAGCAGCTATGAACAAAGTCCTCGTGCCCCAACACTATGTGTTAGTGTTAAAGTTATTGGGGTTTGTGCCTTCGTTAACATTCATTGAATTTTTTTTCCCATCTAGATTAGGCAATAGAAGTCATGCCATGGTTGATGTGCTCAGTGTGCACAGCTCTCAAAATACCTTGAACAGACCATGTGATACCCCCTGTGCCACCAAACACTCAAATACAAAACCAGAAGAGAAACAGGTCTGGTCCCAGAAGCCCCTGGGACTAGACTTTAGCAAAAAAAGTGAGTGGGAAGCAATGAAACATTCCAGACAACTGGATATTTAGAACAATATCAGCTTGCCATTCTAGGCTGAAAAATGCATTTTTAGAGAAAAAAAAATGGCACTAGGTAAAATGGTTACCTCTTTCTAACTCTCAAAATGGGAATGGAGAAATATTTGGTAAACAAGGGCTGGCAAGAAAGACAACCCTGGCATGAAGATGCAAAATATAATAAACAAAGCCTTCTTGGGTTTTTTTTTTCCCTTGCAAGGAACCAGGTGGAGCTGGAATGAGGGAAGAGCCCACTCTGGGGTGAAACTCCTCCTTCAATGACATGCTTCTTTGCTATGGGTGCCTTATTCCAGGTATCAGCAACCATGGCAGACGTTTTCTTGCTCTTGCACATCTTTGGGTCACAGATTACGGCTGTACAGCTCTCTCCTTCAGACAGGAGTTTCAGAGATTTTATACAAATTAGGAAAACCAGCTGGGATCACATCCTGGTTATGGATGGCACTGGGAAAGAATTTTGCTACTACCCAGCAAAAACTACTTTAACTGGGGAAAAAAAAAAAAAAAAGGCTGTGAGGGAGGTCAGTTTTCAGCAAAGATCCTTCAATAGCAATGCTTTTTGCTACAAAGACTTTTTTCCCTAAGCAGGAATCATTCCCTTAGAATCATGGAGGAAGAAGAAAGAGCAAAGACATTAAAACTATGGGATTTTTTTTGTTTGCTTTCTTGTTGTTGTTTGTTTGGGGTTTTTTTGTTTGTTTATTTGGCTGGGTGTTTTTACCTTTAAAATTCTTTGGCCAAGGCTCAAACCCCAGTCTTGGTTCTGGTGATCTCATGCCAGTATGAGACCCTGACTCTGGCATGTCTGACTGTCCTGAACCTTCACCTGAACTGCACGGGGAATGTTTCAGTTCATCAGAAATGCAGATTTGGCCTCTCTGTCTCAAGCTGACAGCTCTGCTACATGAGGCAGTGAAGTGTGAGGCTGTGCATCACTGCTGCAAACTAAAATTTGAATGATCTGCTGGTAGTAAATTAGCTTGGCTCCCAACATCTCATTAAGGGTGATGCTCAATAACAGTATCTTCACGTTGCACAAAACCATCTCAACAACAACAGAAAGGAAACAAGAGAGTGCACGCTGCAGCTTTGCATTTGAGCAGTCAGAGCCCAGAGCAGGACCGGCCCATTTGTGTCTCCACGCTCTACAAACACCAGCAGGAGCAGCAGCGTCACTGGCACAGCAGCAAACAGCAGCTATGGACAAACCACGTGGTGCCACACAATGCCAGTCAGGGGCCAGCCATGGTGCCACAGCAACAGTGACAGTGACAGACGAATGACAGAGGAGAGGCAGCCTGGGAACGGGATGGGTGCGCTTCTGGGATGACATTGGGAATGGATGAGGAGAAGGACAAAAGGTCAACAAAAAAGGGATGTCAAAAATCCTCAATTTTCACGTTTGTCCAAGTGTATTAGCATTAGCAGCACTGCTTTCTCTGAAGTGCCCTGACTATAAAGTTCACACATTTTCTGCATCAGGGGGATGCACACCTGTCCTGGGGGATCAGGCAAGCAAAATTAGAGGAGATACAGTTCTCCAGATTCAGTTAGTGAGTGTCCCTGCACTTCACAGACCTCAGAAGGCAATTTAGGATGCACAACTGAAAGACTGGCGTCCCCATACCTCTAGCAAAGGGAATTGAAGCATCTTCCTGTGAAGATTAGCTCTGGTTGACACTGCCAGGCCAATGCTTTTAAGTTAAGTGATCAATCATAGAATCATTACAGGATCCTTGAATGGTTTGGGTTGGAAGGGACCTTAAAGCTCATCTTGTTCCAAGCCCCCTGCCATGGGCAGGGGCCCCTTCCACTACCCCAGGCTGCCCAATCTCTCTGCTCCCTCCTGCCCAGCCCTCCCTGCTCTTGGCTTGCACACTCCAGGGAAAACTTGCCTCAAGGATTTGATTACCCAACTGCTTATTCAAGGGATAACTTGATATACATCTAAAACAAGACTGAGGAGAATGGAAAGAAAATAATATGATTATGAGCAACGGGGCAGGAGCAGGTAAATGCCCAAAGGGGATATTTTTAAAAGCATTTAACTTACTGCAATGTTTTCCCAGGCTTGCCACTGGGGTGCTCAGCATTACACCCTCATTCTCATGGGCAACTACTGATTTCCCTGGAATAGTTGTCTAGGCTAATTTGTCCCATGCCATCTTTCTTGGCACAATTTCATCCTGCTCAAGAACCAAAATGAGCTGCTACATTTTTGGAGGAGGAATGGCAAAGCTCATCCTGACCCTTTGCAGGATGTGCTGGAGGTTAGTGTGTCTGGAATGGCAATTTCTAGAACAGCCCTGATATTTCTAGAACTTGTCTTCCCATTCCTGGAATGCCTGCCTGTTCCTAAGCAGTGCCTGCTGGCAAGCTTTTGGATGGACACAAGACCCCAGGTTTTCAGTTAAATACACAAAAGCATGTTGAATGGAGATGTATGGCAATTGTAACATCCCAGTCATGCCACACACACCACGCTGCTGGTCAGAACAAAGAAAAAAGTGCTGCTAAAAATACACCTGCATTTTTATAGGTTTACATTTAAAATTTGTGATTTGCTTTCTTTTGGTTTTGGTTGTTGTTTTGGTTTGTTTTTTTAGTTTTTTGTTTTGTTTTGGGGTTTTTGTTTGTTTTGGTTTTTTTTTTTTTTAATCCAAACATCTATTTTGTTGCCAGGGAAGAGAACAGAACAGCTGATTTTTTAATCATCCCATTAAAGCCATAAATATAATGTTGGAAGCTCTTAATGGCTTCTGATTAATAAATGAATGGTTGTTCCATACCCTTTAATTCAAATCCAAGATGCTCTGCCAATGCAGAAAGAAGACAAGGAAGAGAAAGAGAAAAAGAAAAACAGGTCTGTCAGAGAACTCTAAAATACAAACACACACACTGTGCAGTTACAGCAGGTTAGCTTTTGGTAGGCTCAGCAGCACTCACACAGAGACACTGTACGCTTCAGAGCATTTCAAACCCCCACCACAACTCACATGTTATGCAAAGAAAGACCCAAACAAATTGCAGTGGAAGTTAATTATGAATTCTTTCAGTTAATTATGAATTCTTTTGAGATGAGCCATGTTTGTTAGTACCTGATATGGAATTCACTGTTTAGGCAGGGGAAAAAAAAAATAAAAAAAAAATAGGAAAGGTACACTTGTTCTGAAACAACTCCTGACAGGTCAAAACACATAGAGGCTGCATGAGCCTGGTACAAACCATTCATTCCCTTTCCACAGGGCAAATCTGCCCTGGCTGCTCTCCCACACCCCGTGTGCCCGGGGGCTGTGCTCCAGAGAGGAGCGCTGGGCACAGGGCTCTGGGGGCTCCTGCTGGGGGCTGGGGCTTGCCAGCACCGTGCTGCTGGCCACAGCTCAGCCCTGGCCAGGACACAGCAGCCCTGGCAGCACAGCAGCCCTGGCAGCACAGCCCCTCCGTGCCCTGCCTGCCCCAGGCAGCCTTGGGATGCTGTGAGGGATGAGGTGCCCGGGCCAGGCAATGGATCTAAAAGTGCAAATTGCACTGAAAGCTTCCCTCAAGCTTCCCTCAAACTGCACTCCTGCCGTGCTCTGCGTTGTTTTGGTGTGCTGCAAAAAGCCCAAATCGGAGCATGTGCTTTCAGATTCATATTCAGAACAAGTAAGATTGCAGTTCGTCTTGCAGAGACAGTGCTAAGCACAGGAGTTTATCCAATGAATCAACAGGGCAAAACAGGTATCCTGAATTTTAGTCATTTCCCTGGTACAGACCTCACCTAAAGACAGCTTTTCTTACATAAACATGAAAGTTCTCCATACTTACCACCATACACAAAAGTGAGCTCTGCTGCTCCAAATCACCATATACACAAGATTATTTGCAGCTTGGAGATGTCCAGATTTATTTACTATATTTTCCATAGGAACTGCTTTTTGCTGCACAGAAATATTGGCTTTCTTTTGCAGTGCTGTTCAAAATTTAGGCGGGGGGAATTAGCACTCATTGTTACAGAACATGGAAACACGTGTTCTAAAGCAGGTTCTTCTCTTCAAACCAATGCTGATTTTGGGGGGGGATTTTGAAGGGGGAAGTTCAAGGGGTTCTTTAAGATTTTGTATAATTCAAAGGCCACTAAACCTGGCTGCTCCCTGCTTCACATTTCACATTTGGGTAAAAGGAACAGCAAACTCTACGGAGGATTTCACAGTCATTTTGCACACGTGGCAGTGACATGGACATAAGGTGGTGGGCAGCAGAGACCTGGGCAGAATATATTCACCCTAAACCACCTGCTTATCACATCCAGCCCTGACCTATTCCTGAGTGTTCCCACCATTCCACACACCTGTTTCCCCTGACACTGACAAATGCAGGTGGAGATACCTCAAATTTCATCCATAAATCTAAGCTGTTGGTCCATCTGCATGCACACATTTCTCCCTGTTCCAGGATTTTCTGCAACATCTGCAGCTACAAATAGATGCAATTTGAAACATTTTCATGATTTTTTGCAAACTCAGAAACGCCTGTGAGAACAGAGGTGGCGGGCAGGACCTGAGGAGCTTGAGCCTTCCCACTGTCCCTCTCATGTCAGAACTGCTGCTTCTTTTGGCTCCCCAGCCTCAGGGAGCAGATACAGCCAAGCTGGCTGGGAAACCTATGCCAGTGCCTCATTACCATCACAGGGAAGAATTCCTTGCTAATATCCAATCTAAACCTGCTCTCTGTCAGTTTGAAGCCATTCCCCCTTCTTCTGTCACTCCAAGCCCTCTAAATCTCTCCATATTTCTGGTTGTCCCCTCCAGGACAAGCTCCATTGGAAGCAATTTATCCAGAGGCTACCACACAAACAAACTAGAGTAAGAGAGCCTGAGATGGCAGCTGTAGGCTGAGGAAATGGGCACAGCATTTTTCTCATAACCTTCATCATCATCATCATCCTCCTGTCTGCACTCCACACACGGGCAGGGCAAGGGCAGCTGAGCACCCTGAACTGCTGTGGCACTCCCCAAGCTACCTGAACAGGGGACACGAGGGGGTTTTTTGGAAAATATCATTCCAAACATGCCTCCTGAATCTTTCTGAAAATGCTTTTTCCCAGCATCGGACAAAGTCCTGCATTTACTTCATCTGCAGTGACTTTGTGACTATGATGTGTTGTAGTTATTTTAAAAGATGAACAGACAAAAACATTTAATATAAAGTATTCCTTTAGGAGTAACTCCTCAAGCAAGATGACTCTCACTGAACTGTAGATTTATAGGATGATTAAAAAGGATAAAAGCCTTAGCAAACAGCTGTGAACACTGTGGCTGTGCTCACTTGGCCTTCAGATTGCCCAAGAACGTCAATAAGATGTTTAGTTACTGCACATTATTCCCTCCAAATATGCTCTCTGGGACACAGAGCATGCTCCAAGGCAAGAAACAAAGTGCAGGATTGACATCTGAGGGCTAGCAAGATAATAAATTGGTGATAATTTTGTTGCTAGTCAATTGTATTGACAAGAGTAGCACTTGCAGGACTCTGATTCAGGTTTTTCCCAGGGAGCAATGCGAGATGGGGTCACCAAGGGGACAGAGGACACTGAGCCTGTGTTAAGAGCTGGGTGATCAGAAAGTCTGTAAATGTTCCACAAACTCCACAGCCGTTCACCTTCTCCAGGACTGCAGCAATAAAATGAATTTGGTCATCATCAAGAGTCCAAACACATAACAACAGATATTCCAAATCTGCTGTGGATGAGCGTGCAATTAACTGTAGGAGATCCCAAGGGTAACCTGTGCTGTGTCCTGGGCAGAGGGATCACCCTGCCATGCTAAACCACAAACAGCCTGTAATTACCCAGCCACACCAAAGCACAGCCATCACCCTGTAATTCAGTGGCCAGCAGTTACCCTGTCACTGAATGGAAGCTGCAGAATGCCTGTGGAATTTAAAATACTGCTAAATATTGGTTTGGAGGTCAGATGAGTGAGAGCTGGAGGAGGAAGCAGAAATTTAGGTAAAATAAAGAAGTAATCTTTCAATTATCATTTTTATATTGCAGTCACAGCAGGTGGGAAGCCACCACTGAATAAGTGAGATGAACAGAGAAGCTAAAATTCAGATCTAGACCTCTCCAGAAGAGCTTGAAGGGGTACATTTATCTCTCTGCTCATAAGGACGTTTCACATCAGCATGAGGAGCCAGGTTCCAGAGGCCACCCATCAGAAGGGTCACTTCTTCCTGCCAGGGTGGGGACCAACACACCTCTGGCCACAGCCTGGTGAGTGCTGGGGGAAAGGGACCATCCTCCAGAAAATAAAGATGCCCAATGAACCCACACTGCTCCACGATGGCTTGGCCAGCAGCACTGAGCCAGCTCTTGTGCTGCTGTGGGAACAGGATGAAGACAAAGCTGCTCTCCCAAGGGATACCTGAAAATCCTGCCCTGTGTTTCCAAGCAGACCAGTAAGAAGGCTCCAACTGAGAACTGGGATTCAATTTGTAAAGAAACCAATAATTAAATATGGGGGGAAATGGAGAATATGCTAGATGACATAGCATATGAATGTCAGCTCTGTTCTAGGGTGTTTACAGGCAGGCTACAGACTGCAATTCTAATTGGATCACAAAGTAGAAAATGAAAATGTTTCACTAACCAAGATGAATGGTATGACATTTGTCCTCCAGATTGGTGATGATTATTTGTGGAGATGAATAAACAGCAAAGCTAAGATGAAGTTTCCGTTTTCACAGGCAAGAGGGAAGGATAAACATAAAACTTTATCCCAATTTTCTGAATTGTTCCATAAATCACAAGTGGAAAGGATCCAAATGTGCAAACTTAGGAAACATAAATATTCCTGCTGTTAACCCTCAGGATCTCAGTTGCACCAGGACTGGAATAGCTGCCAACATGTTTTACAAAACCTTTACCACCAGCCAGTCCAAAGCCTGGCAAGTTATTAGTAAACCTCCAGGAGGATTTAACAAAGACATGAAAAGTTGCTTGTAAAAGAGAGAAGACAGAGGTAGATCTCGATCTGATGTAGAACGGGCAGCTATGAAATACAGGTGCCAGCACAGCTTTGAAAAAAGAGTTTCCTGGAAGGAAGGATGATTTTGGACATGGTTCTGCCTCCTGGGAAGAGCTGCAAGCCATAGCTGTGCCTTTGGAGCTGGACCCAGAGGCAGCTCTACACTGGTGAGCCTGCAGCACCCAGCAGAAAAGAATTCCTGACCTTTTTGGATATGGCTGCACTCTTCACCCAGGTGTGCCAGCAGAGAGGAAAATCTGGCTGCAGAGGCTAAGTGGTCCATGGATACCATTGCTGTGGACTCATTCTGGCTGTGGAGTTTGAGGTGTTCTATTCTCACCAGTGCAGGGACAGAGACACCTGAGACCTGTGGCTCTGCAGGTACCTGTGCCACAGCAGCCACCTGACAGCTACTCCCACGAGTTTGTCTGTGGAGACAGAGTCATGAGGGCCTTGATGTGAAAAACGTTTTAGTAAGAGGATTTAATGACTCATCAGCCATGGAAATAATTCTCTCTGTTCTCATCTGCCAGGGCATTCCTCAGTTTCATACAGCAATTGCAGGCAATCACTGTCCCCTCTGTTCACTGCCATTAATTCTCTGCAGTTTAAATTTCAACTGATTTAAATGTTGCTTAATGTCCCTCTATAAGGTTTTCTTCTTACAGGTCACTTAAAGCCTAAGCAAAATGATCTCCTAACCTAGATCCATCAGCCTTATGTGTGGACAGAGTCAGGACAGAGTGGGGGTTCTCTGAGCTACCCCACTAGCACAATTCCTAGGGAGTTTCTCTGCACCAATCTGGTTGAAAATAGCAACAGTGTGAGCCTGACATGGAAGAAAACCCCAATCTTTAACATTTTCCCTTCATTTTCAAACAGTGCTGTACATATCCATAAGGGCTGGCAGTAGGCACCTGCTCATATGGTTGGAACAGCAACATAAAGAAAGATCATATATGAGAAAACCTATCTAAATACACCTAATTTTCATCTTAATGCCTGCAGTGGTCTAGCAGATGTTTTGGGCAATCAGAGAAAAAGAAACCTCCAGAGCTACCTTTCAAAGAGACAAAGACAGCCTGAACTCCTGGAGAACGTGGGGAGTTTCACCTGAGCAAAATGTGAATAAAGGTTTAAACCAGAGAGGTAGGAAGCTGCTCCCAAAAGGAGGACACACAACATCTGGCACAATGCTGGGATGCTGCACCATCTCCATCTGTGGCCCAAATTCAGCAAAATATCTGCCATATCTTTCCAGAACAGGACCTTCAATTTAGCTCACTCTGCAGAGGCTCTCACTCAGCCCTGGGATATACCTACTAAAAGTCATTGTCGTATTTAATATTCACATCAAACAACCTGGAGGATCCAATCTAGGCCTGAAAACCTGAAATACCCCAAATACATTTAAAACAACACCGATATAGGTGTCCTTATTTAAGTATCTGTCAAATGCTGGCAGTGTTCTCAAAACATGAATCAGGACAAAGCTATTTTATTTCCAGTGGAAATGCCTGAACCTCATTTAATCTGTTTCAGCTTTTGACCTGTCAGAACCCATATGGGTTGAAGCACTGAGTGAATCATGGAACATCAGCAACTTCTACTGTGCTCTAATTATTGATCAAAGCAGAAGGTAAGCATTTGCAGGGTCCACACTTGAGTGAAATGCTTTTCCTACTCAGAAAAACAGAAAGTTCAGTGCAAGCTTTTCTTCAGTGCTGCTGCTATCTATATTACCCAACTGTGACCTGAAAGTGAAAACAGCTATAAACATGTATGAATCATCTTCTTATGTGAATTTTATCCAAGTTCAGACAGGTAGCCTGGATTGTTAAGCTGTTTTTACCTTACTATGCTGTGGTTAAAGCAGACTTGAGGTAAGGAAATGTACATGTGTCAGTTTTAAAGCTGGCATTGTTCCTCTAACACGTGAATAAAATGAAAACAAATCTCAGTCCCATAAAAAGCTGGATTCTACAAGCTAGGGGAAAAAACCACATGCTGATTACTCCTGCCATTAATGCTCTCAAAAGGCATTTTCCTGACATAAAACTCATTTTCACCCCTGTTTTGGTTTTGCAGCATGGCAGCAATAAGGTTTAAGCCTGTTGGACACCACCTCATGAAACATGCTACAAATCAGCTCCATGGGGTGAGCATCCCACTGCTGGCTGCAGCCAGGGCCCTGACACCCAGACCTTCCAAGAGGGAAGGAAACCCTTTAGCATCAGGTGAAAGATCAAAATAGAACATTTTGGGTTGTTGTTTTAAAAAGAGCTTGCTTGGATATTGGAGTCTGGGAGGATAAATCAATGGAGGTTTCAACTTTGGAAGCCAATTTGGAACAAAAGGCAATGTAAAAACATTGAGCTGTCCCAAGGGCCCCACAAAGTCCATTTGCATCTTGTCTGCATGCTCCATGCAAGGGAGGCTAATTCCAGCACTTGCACGTGCTAATGAGGCTCCTGCAACTGCCCGTGCAGGGTGAGGACAGCAGGATTCCTCAGGAGCAGTGGGAGAGGCGTTCTGGCAATCAAGGAGCCATCCTTGATGTGAAGAGGCGTTTCTCCTCTGCTTACCACTAATTAAAGCCTCTTCCTTAGCTCTTTTTGAAAAGCCTCTTCTTAAACCCACCATTAGTGGTGGGTCCAAGCAGCCAGCGTGGAGGCAGGATGGGTTTCAGGGACAGTCACAGAAGGATCACAGGCTCCTGCCCTGTAGCTGCATCTCCTTTCAGGTCAGCTCTTACCCACACCAGCATCCCACTGATGCTGGGACACTGACTGAACAGGGACCCAGAAAAATCATCCACCTTCACCACAACGAGTAACTGAGACCTGTAGGAACTGGAAACTAGAAACTGGGAAGCACTAAGTGCAAAGGCTTTAGGGTATTTACACCCACTGAATGCATTAAAGGATTGGGCACTGTAGTTAGGCTCAATCCCATATACAAGGCTGTCCAACCACCTAGGAGAGACAGGAACCCCTCTGTGTCCAGGAGGGACGTAGTCTGATGCCCACTTGGCAGGTTTATCCTGTATCCTGCATGGCAGTGGGGTTGGGAAGCCCAGAGGCAGTGGCAGCCACCAGTGTGACCTCCATGCCACAGACTGTAAAGTGATTTCATTACAGTCACACCCTTATTGAGCTTTCCTCCTCTGGTTCAAAGAGACTCACACCCCCCTCGCAGGAGTGCTGGGAAGATGTCCTTCTCCTGCCCTGCATGGCACAGGGAAAATACCCAAATCCTGCCCTGTGCTGCACAGGGAACATGCCCAAATCCCACCCTGCACAGCACAGGGAAAATACCCAAATCCTGCCCTGCACGGCACAGGGAAAATCCCAAAACCCTCCCCTGACTGGCACAGGGAAAATACCCAAATCTGCCCTGCACAGCACAGGGAAAATACCCAAATCCTGCCCTGAATGGCACAGGGAAAATACCCAAATCCTGCCCTGAATGGCACAGGGAAAATACCCAAATCTGCCCTGCACAGCACAGGGAAAATGCCCAAATCCTACCCTGCACAGCATAGGGAAAATGCCCAAATCCTGCCCTGCACAGCATAGGGAAAAACCCAAATCCTGCCCTGCACAGCACAGGGAAAATACTCAAATCCCACCCTGAATGGCACAAGGAAAATGCCGAAATCCTGCCCTGCACAGCACGGGGAAAATACCCAAATCCTGCCCTGCACGGCACAGTCCATGTCAGGACAGCAATGCTGGCAGGCCCAGCTCCACACACAGCACAGGCTCATCTCACACAGCACACCCACCACATAAACTCGGGCCTCGTTTGCATTTTGCCTGGAAAGAGCAAGCAGCTTCAGTTGATCAGAAATGAAAGCAGAGCCCACTCTAACGAACGGGGAGATAACGAGCCCCGGTTCTCCTCTTGGACACGATCACAGCTCCCCTTAGGACCAAGCAGAGCTGGGAGCGCACAAGACAGGAAGAGGGCTCTTGGAGAACAGAAGAACCTGCTTTAAGGACATGACACAGAGCTACAACAACAAGGAGAGAGAGAAGTAGAAAGAGACATACTGGAGAAGCTGACCATTGCGAAATGCTGACACCGGTCTCCTGTGAATTCGATCGGACACCTACCGGAAGAGAGAAAACCAGAAAGAGAGAAACAAGATAGCAAAATGACACCCAAACAGGCTGAACTGAGGTCCCTTCTGATCCCTTCCACGGCTCCTATCTGTCTGCTTTCAGCCTTCACCCTTACCTGCAGCCCTAAGCCCTACCCAAAGCTGACACCAAGAGCCATCCCTGACTAGACCACTCTACATCCACCGCTGTGCCCGGGAGGTTTTAAGTAGTGTGGTGCATTTTTTGTCTTCAAACATACTTTGCTTAGGATCTGGCATGTACAATCGCAAAGGCAGTTTCTCCAAACATCTCTGTCCGAAGAATCCATTTGGACATCTGGAGGGGAAAAGGGGAGAAATCACAGAACATGTCTGGCACAGTTCTTGAGCCTAAGGTCAGAAATAAAAAGTGCATTGTGATGAATGGAAAAAATAAAGGCTTTACATGCGTATTTACTCTTCGTTTTAACCAGGCACCTGCAACATCAGTGTTCCAGCTCTGGCTTAGGCCTGGGTCTTCAAGCAAGCAGCCAAACCCCTCCTGCTCTGTCCTGCTCTGCCTGCCTCCTTCCTTCTCACCTGCTAGAAGCACCAGCTGGCAGGAAGACTGAGATGGGCTGGATGCTACTTTCAGAGACTCCGTGGGGCTGCCCTGTAGGCTGGCAAGAGGCACCAAAAGCAGTGAGCAGCTGCTCAGGCGACAGCGAGCATTGGGTGTGGAAAGCATCTCCCTGTTGTGACCCCAGAAGTACCCAGGAGTGCTCACGAGGTGGTTAGAGAGAGAGAATACATGCAGAGTCTCTGTGTTAACAGAGAGGAAGGGACAGAGAAGAAAGCTGAGCTGAAGAGATCTCACATGCTGTCCAAAAGTGAGGCTCTCTCAGGCTGTCCTGGCCTGGGTCACCTGATGGGCCGAGATGTGCCAGCTCAGGGGCACCAGCTACACATTCACATGATGCTCAGGTGGCAGGGAAGGGGCCCTGCAGTCAAGGGCCACCAAGCAGTGGCCCCAGAGCACTCCCCAGCTGAGCCAGGTCTGGGGAGCACAGGGCCATGGGCAGGGGTGCAGCAGGAGCTGCAGAACCACGCAGGGTGAGCAGCACCTGCACCCTCTGCATTGTCACCCAGTGCAGCTGCAGGTGAGCTGGGAAGCCGTGGGAGCCCAGCCTGGCATTCTCAAACACTTCTCCCCCAGGCACTCGTCTCCCTCCCTCACTTCACTTCTTTTCTTCTGGATATTCCTTGGACAGTCCTGCACAGTATCCCTAGTTTTCTTGAAGTCTCAGATCTCACCTCCCTGTCCTACAACTCTTTCCCTTCTCAACAGACCTCTCTTTCCTCTGAGCTTAAGAGGGCTGTATCTTTATAGCATTTTAACATCTGTTTTTCAACTTTTTGTGAACGGAGCTGCAGGCTCTGCACCTGGTACACGTCAAACCTTCCTTGCTCTCAGATGCCACCCACAAGATCTCACCGTCCCACAGTGATCTGCAAGTGGTCAACATGGAAGGGACTGAAAGACACCTCAGTAAAACAGAAATGAATCAGAGGCCAAGTCTGATGTCAGTGGCTCAGCTCCTGGCCAGGCCACTGCAAAGGACAGCAAGAGGCTGGAGCAGCCACAGCATAGTGCCAGGCAACTGCTCCCACCCTGTGCATCTGGTGGGGTGGGGTGGGGCAGGCCCAGGCCCAGGTCCAGGTCCAGGTCCAGGTCTAGGTCCAGGTCCAGGTCCAGGTCCAGGTCTAGGTCCAGGTCCAGGTCCAGGTCCAGGCTCCATGCAGAAAACTTTGATTTTCAGTAGTTGTACTTCACCGTGGACATACACTGACTTGGCTTTGGTATTTAATTTCTTGCTGAATTTCACTGCAGTTTGGGTAGGGCTGAGCTGTGCAAAAAAACGTGCTGCACCCTCACTGCCCATGACCAAATGTGGGTCAGCATCTGGGTTTTTGGGACCTGTGCTCACACCTCTAAGTGAGAGTGTGCTGGGCTATCTGTGCACCCCAAACTGCTCATGGAGAACTTTAGGGCATGGCTCTGCAGGAGGCTGCACTGAGCTCTCCAGTCATACTCTTCAGTTTCTCAGTATCCAAGTCACTTCTGAAACTGAAAATTGAACTCCCTAGTCTGGCAAATATCTTTGAAAAATTGGCGCTTTTTTCGCTTTTTTCTTATTCTTCCAAATTCATCTTGGGGCACAGGAAAGGGAGATGTACCAGCCATGCCAAGCCAGTCCCAAGGAAAGCTCAGCCCAAGGGGTGACCATCAGATATGTGCCCTTTGACCTTCCCTGCAATGAAGCAGAGGAAGCTGGTGCTGGGAAGTGAAGAAAATGCCCCATTGTCAATCAAAAAGCACAAACCTGAGGCACTGGGTGCACAGACTCACAAAGACAGCCCCAGGGAAGCAGGGCTGGAGAAACCCTTCAGAGATTGCACTGGGCTTTGAGCAAGGAATCCAAAAGAGAAGGTGTCTTCCCAATCTTTTTTGAAGTTTATTAATCACCTCTGATAGAGTCAGGAACTTTTTCACAGAGTCTTCAAGGGAATCCAGTTTAGATTGCAACGTGCTTCCCATCTGTCTAGGGTGTGAGATTTCCTGGACATTGTGAGCACACCAAAGGGCCCCAAGGGCCAAAGGGCTGCTGAATGAAGCAATTGTCCCACCCACCCCAAAAAGGGCTGTTTCGTCAGAAAGGAGCTAAAACTATCTCAGGTGCACATCTGCAAGAGGTCAGCCAAGGCTGGAACTCCAGTGTGACCGAGGCTGCGTGCCACTAAGGAAAGACTGAAAATGGAAAAGTGGTGGAAGGAAATAAAAGCCCAGAGAAAGGAATTGGTAAGAACTGAAAAGGCAAAACAAAAAGGTGTCAAAGAAGCTTTGATGCCATGACAGCTACCAGATAGCCCATCTTCAGATCTGTGCAGTCAGCCAAGCGTGGGTGGGGAGAAGAGCTCTCAACACAGAAGGAAGTAGACAACCCTCTTCTGTGTCTAGGACAGCTCAGGATTTTCATCTTTAGTTACTCACTGATTCAGTGTCACTGGGAGAAGTGACAGGAAAAATGCCCTCCTGAACAAGAGCACCTTCTGTCACCTCCCAAGCTTGTGTACAAGCTGTCAGGACACAACGTGCCACCCCTGCATACCTGGGTTCTGGCTACTCATAAGCAAGGCTGCAGGCAGAAGCAGTGACCAGAAGACCTTTGAGAGCATGCAGAGCTTTTGGTTCCTTTTTGAAAAATCTCTCTCTAACTTCTAGGCTGCTGGAGGTGATTTATTATTTATTACTGTGGCCCCAGATCTGACTTCAAGAAGAGAAATTTCCAGCGTGCTTGGCACGTGGGTCTCCCAGTGTAGACAGGAAGAGCAGTGGAGATCATCCTTTCTGCATTAAAATCTGCTGCCTGTGGTGAGGGAAGCTCTTCTGCAGTGAGGGATATACCTGAAGATAAGGCTCACTGAAGCTGAGAGCTGTGAGCTGGTCTTTGATCATGGCATCATTCTTCCTGCACGTTTGACGCAAGAGGTTCTGGCTGGCAAAATCAGGTTTTGCTGGTCCCAGCAAAACCAAGTCCGTCCTTCTTTGGAAAACTCTTGCAGGGCCTTCACAGATGGTGGACTTTCCTGCAAATATCACCCTTGGACTTCATGGTGCACTCACAGAGGCACAATGGGTCTCTCTCCAAAGGCCAAGGGAAGTGGACAAGGATGTGTCTGTGCTACCTTTGCTGGGGAAGGACAAGGCTGCACCGACCTCTTGCAGACAGCACCTTGTCCCCTCTCCAGCCTGAGTGGAGACTCCCAAAACTGCCCTTGCTTAACTCATCTCTCTGTGTCTAATGGCTACCTCTGAAAATTACTTGCAAATGTCACTGATAAAACTGGTCAGGGATTTTTCTGTCCAGATTCTGTTTTCTATTATTGCTGGAAAATATCCCATTATTTTAGTTTTGACCTTAAGACCTTTCTTTCTTTTAATAACCCCATTTTGAAAACATTCGCAAAATTCTGCACTTGGGTTCAGGATGAATTGCAGTGAGATATTTACATGGTAACAAAAATGCAGTAAGATGATCAGTCAAATACAGCATCTCAGAAAGTACAAACCAAATAGTTTGAATGACTCATTTCTGTGATGTTTGCAGGGCACTTATTTCTGAAAATTGAAGAACTTAGACATTTTACCCTGTATCAGGGCAGGGCAATAATTATTGTTAATTATTTGCTACCTTTAATTCATTATCATAGTCTTCCTGCTGGAAGCAAGACTTTTTCTGTCCAGCTGTTGCTCTAAATCTGGCAAGGGTAGGCACATTTCCTTTGCACCCCAGATCTTAATTAAAATATGCCAAATTTGGTAGCTCTCATAAAGCAATCCATGCTACAGAAAAATGTGAATGAGCAGGTGCTTCAAAATAACGTGATAAAGGCAAGCCATAGCAGAAGGAAACAATGCACTGAAGTAAGCAAATGGAAAAAAATGTTTCAAGCACGTTGCTTTTTTGTGGGAAGGGCTGAAAAAGAAGACAGTTCTGTCATTGTCCCCTGACCAGTCCCAGATGATCAGGCTCTGGAGAGCCGCAAAAGGCTGGACTCTACCAAATCACTGATGGGAAGAAGAGAAAGCAACCAGAATAAATGCAAAGGCCTTCTCCAGAGCAGCTAATCAAGGCATGTTTGCTGCAGAGTGAAGTCCAAACCTCAGGGACATCCACTGCTGGGCTCGGTGACGACAGCGGCGCCGCTCCGGCCGCAGGATCTGCGTCGCTGCCTTCCCTGAGCCCTGGCTGCTGCAGGATCAGCTCCCACACTCTGATGGGCCTCAAGGGTCTGACACAGTCCCAGTGCACTGAGCAGGAGGCACAGACGGGCCACTTGAACCTGAAAAGGCACCTGATCTCACCGCCCAAGATAAACAGCACACAAAACCCAAGGAACGAGTCCCGGCTGGTTTGGGGGATTTGGAACAGGATGTGGAGATTTTCACCCCTAGCTCTTCGTTTCCAAGGACATTGCAACACCTCCCCACAGGACTGCTCATACATCTGTGGCACAGGGATGTCCTTGTGGCTGTGAGTGAGCAGCTGGTGCTGACCAAATGCCACTGGGAGGGGTGGAGCAGCTCTGGATGCCACAGGGCAGCTGAGCAAACAGTGCTGCCAGAGGACCACGGCCACACAGCATCCCTGTGAGAGCCACACCTTTGGATGGTGCTCTGGGAAAGCACAGGGGAGCTGGCAGCATGGCCAACCCTTCAGAATGATCTTTCTCTTTCCTGGGAAAATCTGCAGGAAACAATGCACTTGGAGGAGGTGAACATGTGATTTTGGTTGTGATTTTGGATTCATCAATTAATTTTAAAATGATCTGATCTTTTCTCCTTTAGCTTTGTTTTGATGGGTTTTTTTTTATTCTCTCCTTGATTTTCACTTTTTGCCTGAGGTGGTCCAGGCCTCTGACCTGCCTCTCCCATGTAAGGCAGAGCTGTCACCCCAAACCCAGAGAGTCTTTTTCTCTGTCAGCATTTGAAAATCCTCCAGTCTGATTCTTGTGAGCACAACTGGTCCAACGTGATGTGGGGGTATTGCTCTGTGATATTCTTTAAGTCTTCTGATCCCATACAAGATCCTGGCCCAGAGCAGATCACTTTGATTCCACTGACCACAAAAAAAAAGATGTGAAGAGCATTTTAGTGGGCAGGGAAGGCTCTGCAGTGATGAGACCTGGCTTGCTTGCTTTGTTTGGCTGGGAAGACCCCGACTGCACCTAATGTGTGCCAAGACCCAACTGGGGAAAAGAGCATTTCTGCTCTTTGGATAGCACAGCCCTGTGGGGCACCCAGCAATAAAAGATGAGAGCAGTCTCCAAGTGCTCTAGGTTGTGCCAAGGACTCTCAGGATGGAGGCAGATCCAAGAGCAGAGGCTGCCAGTCATCCCAACACTCTGACTGGACACAACAAACCAGGCACTCCTGTTGTATGTCCTAGCCCAGCTCAAGGCCTGGAGATTTGCTTGTGTGCATCCCCTCAGTGGCACCTCAATGTGCTCTCCTCAAACCTGTCACTGCCCTGGAGTTCAGCTCCTAAGGCTTCTCTGAGCAAAATGATCTGGAGAAGGGTTGAGAAATTCTTCCTGTCAAGAGCCTGGGGCTTTTTAATTTACAAGGACTGCTGAGTCAGTTCTGTCTGTGTGTGGCTCTGTCATTTCCCAGGTTTATGTGGAAAATTTGCAGAATATTTGAGGCAGGTCCCACTTCTCCCATCTGACTTCCAGGTGGTCTGTTTGCAGTCGGGATAACAGCACAGACTGCTTTATGTTCAGGTTTCCTTGGACACCAGCATGTGTAGAAATTACTTCAAATTAAGGACAAAATTATGGAAGAACACAATCCAGAAAGACACAATTTCTGGAACAAATGAAGTCCATTCTGGGCTCTTCCTCAGTGAAGAAAATGCTTTGTCCAAGGTCTATCTGAAGTGTATTAAAACAGGAGGGAGGAAGTGGGATTACAAGCAAATACTTTGTTCCTCAGGATTTAAAAGACCAGGAGGAACACGTTTCTGGGAAGCCTGTTATAAAACAATAATAAAAAGCTAGCTGCCAATTTAGGCAATATTTGCTGCAAATCAAGCATGAACCACAGGAGGAGAAGAATTTTTTTGAGAACTCATCTGCCAGGGAGAACATCTACAGGAAGGATTTCCTGTGTTTCTGGACAGCTGCAAGAATGGAACCCACTCCAAGAAGCTGATCTCAGGATGGTGGCAGGCAGTGGACAAGAACACTCTAAAATTCTGGTAGCTGGTATTGGAAAGGTTGAAAACATCACATGGGTGCTGGGGGAGTAGAATCCCCTGAGCATTCAGTGAGGGAGGGCTGCAAGCTGGCACAGGGGCCAGATGATTCCCCCAAGGCCCTGCTGGCTCTGATTGGAAGAGTGACATGGAAACAGCACATGGACACATGTTGTTCCTGGCTGGAGCTCCTCACATGGCTCTTGTTGATCTCCAAAGCGTTTGAAGAGGTTGTGAGCAGAGCCTACTGATCTCTTCCACGCTCTGGCTCAGAGGCACAGTGAGGATGGAGGGCCAAGGCTGCTGTTGCAGAGATCAGAAATGAACTTGGACACCTGTATCTTTGCCTGCTCTCCTTTCTCCTCCTGCATCTTTCACAAACCACAGCAGCAGATCTGTCCTGGTGCAATGAGGAAGCCGTGGAACATATCAGCTCTTTGTTTTGCAGGCAAAGGTGAAGTCTGTTTATTCATCAGCATCTTCCCCAAAAATCACCCTTGTCATTGGGAGAGCTATTTTATGGGAAACACTTTTCAGTTCAAATGCTTCTGCATTCCTCAGTAACTATTATCCTCCGGAATCCAGAAACTCTAAAATTACACCACTTCAAAAGCCAGGTTTTCTTATCTTCAGTCTGAGATGTAATGATAAAAACACCCAAGGAGAACGAGCATCCAGGGATCTCCTCAAGCAGTAAGCTCAGAAGTGACTGTGCTGTGTGGAAGGTGCTTGGGTCCCCTGGGTTTCTGTGAACATGGGGCCACCTTTCCTGGCAGATGAGCAGTGACAGGGCAGACCTTCCCAGCACCTCCTGCTGGGTAACACCTACCTGCCCTTCCACACACGCCTGTTCAGCTCCCATCTGGTTTTAGCAATTGGTACCTTGGAAATCATCAGAAAATGATATCATCTTACCATCCGCAAAGTGAGGAATTCAGGCTTTTAAATTATATGAAACAATTAGGTTTGTTTGGTGTGGCACATAAAATCTTAATGGAATCCATCACTGAGCGTTCCCTCTGTTCATCATCTGTCAGAGCAGCCTGGTTGGAAGGTAGGCTGGAATTACTTTGGTTAAAACAGTCTGTCTGCTGAAGATGTTTGACAACTACCACAGGATCCTTCATTAGTAAAAAGTGATTTTTATGCATGGTAGCAATTCAAGTAACTCTTGTTGTAATTAGAATTTATCCCATTTGTATCTTGATCTGCATTTAGCTTCTTCCCAAAAGAAGTAGCCTTGAAATCTGTGTCTGTGCCATGACCACATTGCTTACAGATATTGATTCAGACACTCCTCCACACTTCAAGGGTTCAGCCCTTCCCAGAATGGAAAGACTGGAATTTCTGGGGCTTCCTGGGCTACAGCTACCCCAGAATGGTGGCTGTGACTTTAACCATCATATGTTGATGTTTCTTGTGGGGAACACTGACAGGATGAGCCCACAGTGCCACCAAGAAGCCAATGGCAGTGACAACTCCACTAAAGCACAGGGCTGTGGTGGACAAGGGCTGCTCCCACTCCATGCACGTGGGAAATGTGGAAGCCACAGCTTCTGGTTTCTGTCCTTCCCAGCTCTTTCTGTGTCTAAGGGGCAAGTCTGGGAGAACTGGGAGATGCTCCTTCCCCCACAGCTGCACTGGAGAGAGAGAGCAGGAGAGCTCAGCAGGATATGTTTCCACATGGCCTTTTCTGCTGCTCCCTGCCGAATCAAAGATGCACTGGGAGAAGGGAGGAGCTGTGCTCAGTGTGACCCAGCCCTTTCAGGCTTTCCATGAGGGGTGAGGGCTGTGTTCAGTGCATCCTCCAAGGCCTGAGGAGCTGAGGTACCTGAGGAGCATCATATCCTGCAGTGCTGCTGGGCTGACATCCACAGATGTAAATACCTTGGGCTGTGTGTCTCCACTGAGAGGTCTCTGGGTTCCAAAGAGAGAAAACTGCCAGCTCTGGGCTTCTTCGAGCTGGGCAGTGATGCCTGGGTCACCAGGTGAGCTCAGAGGAGGATTCCATCTGCTCAGTGAATGCACACCCAGGGCACCACGTCCTGCTCGCTGTGCAGGAGCCCAGGGGCAGGTACAGGTGAGCTCTGGGTACCAGCACTGGCCCTCAGACTGCACAGCTTGTCCACAGGCACTGCTTGGCTTGGGGCTGAGGTGTAAGATGCTCTTGGCTTTTCTGGCTCTGAACCAGGGGTGAAAAAGTCTCACATCCCATTCCACATCCCTCAGGCTGTGCAGCCCCACTTCAAACTCTTCACAGCTCATTTTAAGGATAACTTAGTATGTGTCTGTGGTTTTTCTTGCAGGTTTGAAGGGGGAAACAAACATCCCACAGTGGCCACAAAGCTGCACAGAGAGGGGAGCACCTGGGGGTTAACCCTGGGCCCAAGAGATACAGGAGAGGTCGGGCAGGTCTCAGTGAGGGACCCCTCCTGTCATGGAGGAGGGAGAGGCTGTGCCCCTGAACATCTCCCTGGTTGGAGGACAGGATGTGGCAGCTCAGGGAGAGCAAAAGGGACCCAAATTTCCCTGAAGATGCAGAGGACAAAGGGAAAAGAAACAGCCAGGACAAACATATTCTTAGAGGGAGAAAAGGCAGGGAAAGTGCACAGCGACACACACGCAAAAAAAGGAAAATACAAATTCTTGCTCCCCCCGCCACCCTTGCCCCTCTAGTGCCCCTTTCTGAACCTGCACAGCTCAAACTGCAATTGCCAGGAGAATTTCAGAGCTCCCCCCACTCCAGCAGTTGCACAAAGGTCTCCTCTCCCTCAGCCAAGAAATTTCCATATTGACACAAGAACTCCACTCACTTACTTGCACGACAGCTGATTAATCCCCTCAATGTAGTAGCACACCCCTCCATTGACACAATAGGACTTGGCTGTTTCATTGCATTTTCTGGCATGCCCGGACCAGGAGGAGAGAGTTGTGGTTACTGCAGGAGAAAACAAAAACACACACAAAAAGGATATATTGTTATTTCCCTTGTTGGGCAATTCTGCTTCCTTAGATGATTTTCTACGAGTTCATTTGCCAAAGTAAAAACCCCAGAGCTACAAACCTTAGCCTGTGCCTTCAGACCCACGTTCAGGTCCTGGGGCTGCAACTTGACCCTTCCTTTCCCAGCAAAAGGGGCCAAGTGAGTGAGGAGTTCAACACTCATCTTCCTCTAAGCAGCCATTTTTTTGATCTAAAGATCATTTTTTTGGCAAGCTGTAGGGAAGTGCCCCTTTCCCAGCGTCCTTGCCCCTCCCTCGTGCTCAGAATGCTGTGCCAGCAGGCAAGCAGGAGGTCAGGAGGAAGAGGAGCTGCAGAGTCACAGAGTCACAGTGACACGCGCTGGAGGCCTGAGTACACCAAGACACTGAACCCAGAGCCCATCAGGGGACTTTGCACTGCTCCACATCTCTGTCAGTCGAGTTTTCAGAGCCAGGAGCAGGTCTGGCACAAGCAAGAACAGCTCTACCTGTCCGTCCCCTTTCCTGAGCATTTCTCAGTCCTGCCACAGCTGGGCTGCCCCAGCAGAAGTGCAGCAGCAGAAGTCAGCCAGCCCCAGCCCGTGCCATGAGGGAGGCAGCCAGCATCAATCAAGTTTCCTGGAATACAGGTGCTTTTCCAAATCTAAACCTCTTTCTAGAGAAAAACTTTACAGCCCTATAAACGACAAGAAAACCTGAAGTCAGTCTGCAGAATTTCACTGAATTCCTGTCTCTGAGAGACTCTGATAAACTTACAGCCCAAAGCAGAGTCTCCAAAGGTAAATCAAAGGCTTCTAGGAAGGAAAAATCAGTTGTTGGAGCACTGATACAGGTTACAGAAGGTGAGCAGCTTTGGGGAATGCAGACCCATCTTCACATAAGTCCAAGAAGTGCTGGGCACTAAAAAGCATGGATTTTTTACAACGGAATACTTAACTTGATTAAAAATAGTTCTCCTTCCTGGACTACCCACCTTGCTCAGACCCTATCACAGTTACAATTCCAGCAGTGTGGCTACTGCCTACTTTGCAGCACCTTTTATGCTGTAGTCAAGGCTTCTGAGGAGATATTCTCTTCCATCCTGTTTTCCAAAGCATGGACCAGCCTTGTGGAGAGGTTACTGACACCACCACTGAGACTGAACTCCTCACTGACACAGGACTCGAGGAAGAAAGCTTGAACCAGAGCCAGGCAGGAGCCAGTCAGAGCCACAGGAGGAGCAGCAGGGCAAGCCATGGCCTGTCCCAGAGGGGGCCAGGGCTGCCCCCCACTCCTCAGGCAGCCCCTGTGCTCATGCCACCCCCACAGGGGCTCCAGGGCTGCCTCTGGCTGCAGCCCACACGCCAGAGCCAAGGGCTGCATTCCCAGCTCCAGCCCCTGCTGGGAACATCTGGGCTCTCCCAGGCAAAGGAGGGCTCCCTGCACCTTGTGAAGCCTCTCACCTGTGGGTGATGCTCGGCACACGAGTGACCAAGACAAGTTTGTTCTGTGTCTCACGAGTTTGGGGCTCTGCCCGCACGGGGTCCGTGCCTCTCCGAAGGAGGAGATTCCCCCTGGGCTGTGCCCAGCTGGAGCAGCCCACCCACCCTGTAAACCCCCAGCTGGTACCTGTGCACAGCCCAGGGCAGGGCCAAGCTCACTGCTCAGCCTGGTTGGAGCCGTGTGCTGTCCCATCCATTGTCCTCCATGTGCCATTGGAAGGGGATGCCTCCCACTGGCTGCCAGGCTGGGGCTGTGCACGGAGCTGAGCTATTTCCATGCTTTGCCTTGAATAACCATTGCCTCTGGCTCTGTCTTTTCACAGTTATCCAGGGCACAGCAAGCTGTCCCAAAGTGCTCTGCTAACGAGACATGGAAAACACTCCAGCAGAGACCCAGAATGCTCACAGCCCTGGGACAGCAGCTGCTCCCTGAGGGCAGGTCCTGCCAGCCAGCTGGGAGCCAAATGTGGACAGCAGTGTGCACACACTGGAGTGTTGGAGCAGAGGATGGCTTGGCCAAGCCTCCAGTAAAACTCTTTCAAAAATCTGAATCCCACACTTCTGCAGGAAATTCAGCACTCCCAGTTAAGATTAATGGTAACTAAAAGCCAAAGCCATTATGAGTCTGTGTAATTTATCTGAGGAATGCAGACTCATTATACAGACATGACTTTATAATTTATACCTTTACAAGATAGTAGCACATTTCTACTCAGGAGATGAGAGCTGTGGGTCTCTGATAAATGTGGGTCTCTGCAAGTGTACTGTTGGATCAGGGAGCACTGGAACTTCATCAACCAAGGAGCTGGTGCAAATGGAAGGGTACATGGATGAAGAACAAGCACAGGCTGCAGGGAACTGTTACCCCTGCAACTATCAAATGTACCACTTGGTAGCAAGCAAAACGATCAATCTGACAAATCCTTGCATCGTAAGCCCTACAGGGAATGATTTTGGAGCAAGCCTTGCCACAGCAAGAGGGGCAGAGAGGGAGAACTGAAAACAGAGCCAGAAACCTCCCCATAGGAAACACTCCAGATAAGAAGATACCCAAACCACCAGGAACTGTGGATGGGAAGATGCAGTGCTGTGTGATGTGATACAGGGAGGATTACAGTGCTCATCAGACAGAGATTGTATGGAATCTTCATCCCTTAGAAACAGTTTTGTCCCTTTTAAACAGGTAACAAAGACCCTTGGATGACTGAGGCTTGGGCATGTTGGGCACTTTTAGGGGAGGGCTGTCAGTAGAGCTGTGCCTGTCAGGAAAATACATGGCTGATCACCTCTACTAGAAGCATCTTTCTAATGTCATTATCCTTTAAACGCTATTTCCTGCAAGTACCTTGCCTTTTATCCCAAAGAAGCACAAAGTGTTTTAAAACTGAATCATGGAATCATATTACTACAGTCCATTTGTCAGCACAGAGATGTGACAAAGGCCACAGAGAGAGGCAGCTCCCTGTTGAGAAGAGAGCATCTGGAAAAGAGGCCATTTTAGACCATAAGACTGGTCAAGCCAAAGCCCTGCCTTGGCCCCAACAGAGGCAAAGCTTAAAAAAGAAGATCAGCATGAGCACACAGTGATAATCTTCCTTAGGCCATGCAGGATGGGCAGCTCAGAGACAACCCAAGGCAGCCACAGTGTTGTCACATTTAGTGGCCTCTGCTGAATTCTTCCCCCAACATGTTGAGTTGCTGTTTGGACAAATCTAATCTTGAAGCACCCACAATATTTGTGACAAGAGCTCCAGTGCTATGCACACAGTGTATAAGGCCACATCTCCATTTTGATTCTTTTCACCTGCCCTTTCCTGGCTCTTATATTAGAAAAAACTTGTCATTATCCTCAGTTGTTTCCCCTGTGCTACCTGTGGCATTACAGACACAGCCAGCATCTCCTTCCCTAGCTGGGAAGCAATGAGCTCTTTTTATTCTTTTTTGAGTCATCCCTGGTTCTGTTTTTCTCTTTGGAAATAGCAAGACCATATTGCACACATGATATTTATGGGGTATTTACTCCAGTTATAGGAATTCCTAATGGGTATTTTTGAGGTTTGGTGTACTGAATACAGATCTGTCTCTCTCATAACCTGAAATCTCACTTCTGTGTGGTAACATGCAGTCTGGAGCCTTCCAAGGTGCCTGATCACCCTGGGATGCTGCTGCAGCTGGGACTTCACACTCTGAGAGCAACTATTTAGGGATCAAGGATGGAGAGACCTGCCAAGCTCTGTGTGAGGACAAAGGGAAGCAAATGTCTCACTTAGAAAATGTTAATTGTGCCTGGGTCGAAGCATGGCCCTCTGACACCACGTGGCTGCAGATCACATATGAGCACCTCAAAGCATGATGCCAAGGGAGATTTCAGTGGGTTCCCATCACACTAGTGGGATAATTCCCAGATTCACAAGTTATTTTGTGTTTAGCTCTATTCCCCATCAGCCTGGGCCATTGCAAATGCTTTAACAACTGCTTGCCTGGTCCAGAGTCATCTGGGATGTTGGATGCTGGTAAAGTGAACCTCACACACAGTTTATTTACAGCTGTGCAGGTACTTTCACCTCTGTACCAAACCCTGCACAGCTGTGCCTGGTGATCCAGAAATTACTTCCCACTGCTATTTCACATTAACTGCTCTACAACTCCAGGCAGATTTTACCCCCTATTGGCTGGTGTGGCAGAATAAGTCCTTCATTCAGCCTCCAACACAACTCCATCTACCCCAAATGACTTGGAAAGTTGTAAAATTGCTGAGATGAGTGGAGAAGTGAATAAGCAAGGGAGCAGTTTTGGGTGGTAGCAGGGTGGAACGGGACTCATGAAGGCAGTGGGACGTGATGAGGGGGCCGTGCAGTAACACCAGTCATGTACCAAGAACCTCCCCAGATACTTCAACAAATTAAAAGCAGAAAACCAGGAGTGTGCATGAGGCAAGCAAGTGGTGACATTTCCTTTTGACCAGTGGGAATAAGCGAGGTGCCCCTGAGACACACAGTGGCAAACTGGTCAGAAACCCCTGCAGGGTGAGAGAAGGGCTGGAGCAGCTCACCCATCAGCAGGTCAGAGCTCCAGCTGGTCTCCAGTCCCAGGACTGAGAACAAAGCAGGAGGGAGGGAGGAGGTGAGGATAAAGAAGGGAGGGGAATAAGGAGGTGAGGACAGGGAAAAGAAGGCTGCCTCTTGATGATGTGTTTGTGAATGATCTGCAGTCACGTTTTATTGTTGCTGCCCCGGCCAGTGAGGACAGAGCAGCATAAACACATGAGAGATTCAGAGCACTGGAGTCATTCAGAGAGTCTGTTTTCCACCACACGCCTCAGTTATTCTGGGCTATCATCAATGACAGGGCAAGAGAGAAGAGAACCAGGGGCAGTGGCTCTGCCAGGTGGACTTCCCTTCACACAACCCATGTACGCAGAAAAACCATTAATGATTGTGCAGGGATTCTTACACAATTCCCGCCATGCACGTCATTTAACCTTTGCAGGCAGCTCACCAGCCTGTTCTCAGAAGTCTGGTGAAATACTCCCCCTGCAAAGAGTTAATTAATGCAGCTTGGACTATTAGTTATAGTTAATTTTTCACAAACTACAGCTACTGTCGAGGAGAGCAGGGAGACAGCGATGGTTTCGCTGCTCCTTTTCTTCCTTATGAATAACTTTGGCTGGTGAGTTCATAGAGTACAGACACTTTATTCTCTCAATATTTAGACATTCAGTTAGACAGATGAACTCAGCTGGTTGGGAAGTGTATACAGATTGCCTGCTCTGTATATGCCTCATGTACTTACTGATAAAACACAGAATGGCTGAGGTTCCTCTCAACAGAGTTCATCCAACTGCTAGTTAGAAAACATGGATGAAAAGGTGTCTGGCCAAGATATTCCTTGGTTGTGGTGCTGTAAGCCTGGCACGAGCCACACTAAATCCATGATTTACACTGATTAATACATGGAAGGGCTGGTGATCCTCACCATTCCCTCTGTGGCAGATTTCTGTATGTCTGATACGACACCTCCACTCACAATAAACCTCAGCAGCGTCAGGATGCTCCCCGCTGTTATCTGCACATAAAATCAGAAGGGCCTGTGCACACTGGGGCTTGCCTGACAGAAGACTGGGGACGCTGGCGCTCATAAAAATTCTGCTCCTGTGTGTTTATTCGTTTGGAAATGACCAAATATTTACCCCCGCATTTTATTGAAGCAGATCCTGCTGGAATCATGTTTCCAGTTCCCAAGGGGATCATTAGGATCAATAGCTGCAGACTAGGAGTTCATCCCAAGATACCAATACTGCAAGGCACTCATCTTGGAGCACCAGATGCTGCTGATCAAAACAGCCCAGGTTGCATTCCCCACCTCTCCCATCTGCACTGTTCAGGGGTTTCACTAAGAAACACGTTTAAAGGTTTCTGAGCACTCAGGGGCTGCCTGTTTCCATGGGACAGGCAGTTATTGCAGGGGCAAAGTCCTGTGTTACTGTCAAGCTTCTAGTTTCTCCTCTGGAATGATCTCTGCAGCTTTACAAGGGAGCCCTTCCTATGCTCTTCTCCACCACAGGGGTCTGAAAATGCACATGACAGCAGCGCAGCGTTTCGTTTTCCCAAATCCCCATCATCAATTGTAATAGCAGCAACATGATACTTCAATGAGGGGATTTGTTCAGCAACCTAAAAATCCTTTCACAGAGCCAATGCCAGCGTGAAAGCTTCACAGGCAGGGCAGCTGAAGCCCAAGAAGTGAAGCAACACACCAGGATCCCAGAATGGAGCCAGAAGAGCAGATCCCCTGGTCCAGAGCCCAGTTCTGAAGGCTGGGCTCAGCCTCAGTGCTCCCAGGGGACATCAGCTCCCACCCCACACTTCATCCTGCCCCTCTTTGCCTTTAAAGTCCCTGCCTGTCCTTACACCACACCTCGAGTGGCAGCTGTGTGACCACTTAAAAATACACAGCGTGCAAAATGAGCAATGGGCAGGATCTGGCAGCTGCCAGGCACCCCAGAGCTCTCTGCAGCCTGGCAGTGAAATCTCCACATTCACCCCCAGGTTCTGTGCCTGTGTGTGTGCAGGTTCCGCTCAATTCCAGCCACACCTCCAGCAACGGGGTTGAAATTATCTGAGCAAAGATCACACCAGGACTTATTTTTAGTCTAATATTGAAAACTGCTCTGTTCACATGGCCGGACTCGTGTGTGCTCTGCCTGTGCTCTGGGCTGGCTGGACACCCTTCACCTCCAAACCAGAGCACTGTGGTTGCATCTGCAGCACCAGCAGCTCCAGCAGAGCTCAGGGGCCTCAGGCTGGAGGGGCCAGGGAGCCCAGCCAGCTCACAGGCAGCTCTGCCATGGTCACCCAGTAAAGGCCGTGCCAGACTGGATTTCAGAGCAGGTTTGGGGAGGCTGGTTGAACCACAACCACGTGGCACATGTTCCTGAGGGGTGTGTAACTCACAAAGCACAGCACAGCCATTGCAATCATGCAAGTCCATCAGGCTGAGCTCAGCCCGCAGAGATAAAGTCAGGAGAACATTCCAACACCCAGCCATGCTAGGCAGCAGGGAAGGGATTAAACTGGAGAGGGATTGCCTCAATGAGTCTACACCAGTGAGGGTTCCAACAGTCCAATGGCATCACCAAGATGACAGCTGTGAAATCTGTGGAGCCAAACTGGTGTGTGGAGAGTTGGACTTAACTGGAGAAAAAAGGACTGTTTCAGGTACCCTTCCCACAGGGGTCTCTAGAGGGACTCTTGGGAGGGCTTGTGATCCCTAGCAGATGAAATAAAGGCCTCAAAACTAAACCCAGAGAGGCCACCTTTCATTCAGGAGCTTCAGATTGCCCCTCTTGCTCCCAGCACAGCTCAGCACTGCCTGTTCTGCTCTTTGTCCCTCTCTCACCTCCTCCTGCGACCCCAAGCCTCTCTCTGCTGCAGAGCACCCTCAGCCGAGGGCACTGAGAGCCCACAGAGGCTGATAAATCCCTCACCCAGGCACTCACCCAGCTACAGAGTGAGCAAGGAGCACAAGCAGAGTTCAGGTGAGCAGCTGCAATGATCCACATGTTGGTTTAGAGCACCTGCCCACCCCTGGCACATCCTCCTGACAGTATCCACACCACGCTTCCTCCGCCTGGCCTGCGTGCTCTCCTCACCCTCAGGGCTTCACCTGCTTGTTGGAGTCAAGGGAAGGAGCTGGAGGAGAGCTCAACAGCAGAAAACAAGCACAAGGGATTACCTGACCTTCTCAGAGAGTTCAGTCATTATCTTACCTTTTTAAAATTAAACTTTGAGAGGGTTTTACTATCTCTGTCCTGCATAAACCTTCCACCTCAGAATGCTCTCCATATTTCTCTGACCCTTCTTCCACTCCTACCTCCATCAGAATGCTCCTAAATGTCAGCACTGGTTCCTATCCTGTTTACCCAGCATGTCCATAGCCACAGAGTCCTGAGCCTTGTTTAGCTGCCTCACACTGCAGGACAGGATCACGTCACCATCCTGATCTCTCTGGATGTGGATATGAGCAAAAAGGACCTTTCTCTCTGCATCAGGGCACACGATCGAGTTACCACATCCCTGCAGGTTCTTGCCTGTGAGCTGAGCCACTGTGACCACCCCAAAGTGTCTTATTTAACATGTTTTCACCATGAATGGAGCTACTGCACCATGAATGAAGCTGAGTGGAACCTCATGCCATTCACATACCAGGTACTGGGAGCATCAGTGTTCAAAATCCAGCAAGGGATTTACAAGATTTCAGTGAAACAACAAGAGTAGGGACAACCTACAGGTGACTCTGAATACAGATATTGAAAAGAAATGCAAGACTTTTACAAGAATGAGATACTTGTCTGCTGTCCAGATCATCCCACCTCACAATATCTTCATCACCTCCCCATATGCTGTCCACACGTGCAATTCCTTCTCCCTATCAATCACCATAAAAATCAGAGATTCTGAGTTATTCAGATAACACTTGGGAGATACTGCAAAAAAAGGCATGTGAAGGAAAAAGTGAGTTACAACTTTAACTCTGGGGACTTTGCCATCTCTTCCCATCATTAGGGAAAAGAAAACAGTGATGATGCACCCACAGAGGCAAGTTTTTCAAAAGGGGAAATTTCTGTGTTTCCTTTCTGAGATTTGGCTTTTAAGAAAATAGCATTTATCTAATATAATGCAAATAAGTAGCATGGATCTCTTCTGGTGAAAACAAAGGAAAAATCCTGGGGAAGGATGGTGGGGCCATGGCATTAATGATGCTGTATCTCAGCTTGGTGTCTCTAGTGCAGTGCAAGGCTAAGCACTACACAAGAGCACATTTTAAGTGCAGTTTTCTAATCAGAAAAGCTTTTAAAGAATACCTGGCTAGTGCCTGCTGTGGCTGCAATCAGATTTCCTTTAAAATCATAAAAGACTGAGCTTTCAAAGGAGGCAACATCCCCATAAAATCTGCAGAGCAGAACTGCCAACAGTGAGGCACAGCCAGCTGTGCTCTCAGCTCTGGGCATCTGCAACTGGGATGGAAACACAGCACGGATCCCAAAATCCCTGCCTGCTCCTGGCTTCCCAGGGCTTTTGCCAGGATCCTGGTGGGCTCCCACTGGGGAGAGACCCCCTGACACAGACATAACACCCTCCACCAGAAATTGCTGAGCCAGCATCAAGGCACCGGGATTCTAACCTACACTTGTATCCCTTCCTTGATTTTTAGTGCTCTGTGCCCATTTTCTGCTGCTTTTGGGAGAACTGAATAGGAGGGAATGCTAAAAAGCATTTCAGCCACATTAAATCAAATTAAGCATTTGGGGAAATCTGTTCTTGCTTTCTGGAGACTCAGAAAAAATGGGTTGGCAGGGCACGGATGGATTTTCTGCAGTTTTCTTATTACCTATGCTTAGAAGATTCATGTCTTTTTTCTTGTACTTCCTACAGCCTGTTTTGGTTTGATCAACTATCCTCAAAAAAACCCCAAACCCAAACACAAAAACAAAGCAATAAAAGAAAACCCTGTTAAATCAAAGGCCATAACAAGCACATCTTGCACTTATCAATAACTCCATGTACTGAAAGAGCTGGGAATGCTTAAACTTCAGTTGCAATTTTAAGTAGCATGTTCTTCAAGCTGCCATTGCAATGGTTAGCAAATTCTCCCTCTCCAAGACAGACACCAGCAATATAAATCAGATTTTTTTAAAGATCTAGGGAAAGAAAGGCCAGTGGCTTTGGGAAAAATCAGACAGAAGGAGTGATTAAAGAAGATTCCAGGAGGCAATAAAGCATTTATGCAAAATGTCTCATAATAACAAACAAATTAGGGGAAAGCATCTGTATGGGGGGAGTGGGGGAGAGGTACTTACACTCTTCTTCCATAACAACTATTTTAGTTTCTGAGGCTGGTAAGACTTGTGGTGCTTTCGTTGTTCCTGGGGAAATTAAGGTAAGAAAGTAGTGAACAAAATATCCCTTTTGAGCAGAGCAGGGTGGGCTTAGCTACTGTGGGGAGGAGCAGAGGGGCAGGTGCTGCTGGGGGGCACAGGCTGGGGGCTGTCAAGGTGTTTGTGCTGGTTTAGGGCAGGGGATTGGATTGACAGAGACAGGACAAGGAGTGTCCCTGCAGGGGATGGCACAGGGCACGATGTCCCCTCGCTGTGAAGGGCCTCGTGTCAGGATAAAGAGGGAGAGATGGCTCAGGGCTCACCTGGCAGGAGATGAGCAAAAATGTGAGAGGTTTTCATAGCCCTGATGGCCACAAGAGTGCAAAGATGGGATGGCAGGTAGTGGGGAAAATGTGGAGTTTAAGAAAATGTGGGATTTTCTGAAGAGCCCCCATCCCACGGGTAAATGAAGTTCTGCAGCACAAATGAATGCTCGTACAAGAGGTGGAGGAGCAGGAAACAGATGAAGGCCTGGGCCCCAGGCAACAGGGGACACAAGCACAGGTAGTGATTTCCTCTTTTTTAACCGGGATACTGGGAACCCCAATGCCCACAGACACCAGCTCTACTCAACCCCAGCACCAGCACCTTTGGAGAAGTGCCTCACACCCCCTGGATGCACAAAGGAGAAAGCCCCAGGAACCTGGGCTGGAGGTGCACTGCCTGCCAGAGACAGGAGTGGGACCACCACAAAAAGCTAGGAGCAGAAAGAATTTTTTGTACCACTTGGGTTTTTTTCTGCAGTGTTTGATAAGGGGCAGGGCAGTTGAGGAGATGCCTAGAAATTTTCTGAGGAAAAAAAGAATCTGAAACAGTCACACCTCAACTGTGCCCTCATGGCCATGTGATATCAACATTAGACTATGCAATAATGAGAACTGGGAAATGGGACATTTTTCTAAGAAAGCATCTAATTTACTTCAAAGTCATAAAAATCTGCAATACAACCAAAGCACAGTATATTTTGACTAAGATCAGAAGCATTTCCTCAGAAATTTCCTCAGAAATTATCACCCTCACAAAGTTTCTCAATGCAAAAACATTTATTTCTGAGCTGGGAGTTTTGTGGAAATACTGGAATTGTAGAGGAGGGATGAGGTGAGGGTTTGGCTGAGGGGCATTTTCTAAGTGCCAAGGGGTCTCTGCTCTGCAGCCACTCTCCCTCTCTCTAAAGACATGGTGGTTTTGGTGACTTGCAACAGATCTGTATGGCTGAAAAGCTGCTTTTCTGAAACTGAAAAGTGGCACTGGAATGGAGCAAAGAGCACTTTGCAATGGAAGCCACAAGAGGATCAGTGCTAAGGATCCTGGGGAAGAAGAAACAGGGGACAACACGTGTGTGGATTCAGATGCCTTGAGGAGTTTTCTATGGAGAGATATCACGGAAGAAGGGAGCTTGCAGAAGTGAGGAAAGCTTGCAAGACCCCAGGAAGGCCCAACACTAAGGGCAGAGGAATACTTCAGGACAGCTGGTGCCTGCACACTGGGGAAGGCTGCTTAACTCTGGGTAGCTCCAGGGGAAAGAGGAAAAAAGAGTGCAAAAGGTGCCAGGGCCACAAAAGTCTCCAGGGATCACCATCCCCTCGGCTGCCTTTTCAGGGGGCTCCAGCTGGCCCTGCTGTCCTGGCAGGTGCTCTGCAAACAGCAGCAAGGTGTGCATGAAGCTGAGCAGCAAGCCAAGGGCAGAGTGGCAAGGCAGCTGAGAACATGGATTCATCCAGGCAGGGAATCCACCAGATTCACAGCGAGGTCTTTGTGCATCCTTCATGGTTTTTCAAGTCTTACCACATTTTTGGGCAGCTCAGGTGTGAGCCCAATCCTGTTGTAAGTGGTCCTTGCCACACAACGTGACCCCTGATGTGGGCTGTCTGCCCTGCCTGGAGGCTGCAGTGGCCAGATGTGCATTTACCTGGTGTGGAGGTCAGAGCCTTGCAGCAGGCACTGCTCAACCTCACTCCTCCTCTTGCCAGAGGGGTGCTGGTGATGGGGAAGGGGCAGCAGAGGAGGCAGACAGGGCTCTGATGGCTGCACATGGGGAAGGCAGGTTGCACACGCAGCTCCCATCAAACAGGAGCAGTTTATGTGGCATGGGACAGCCAGAGTGTGAGCCAGAAAAGAAAAAAGGAGAGCACTGCCTCAGTTTCTTACTTGGGACACCTTTCCTATCAGAATCAGAAATAAACCTAGCAGAGCAGCAGGGCTGAGGTCACAGATATGGAGGAGGAAGGCAGGGAGGTGAGAGCATGGGTGGCCTTCCTCCAGACTCTGCCAGCACTGTGACTGAACAGGCAGGATAACCCAGGGGGACACTGCAGCTTCACGGAACAAAAGATTCAGGATGGCAAACACGCTGAGATTAAGAGAGAAAATACTGCCAGAAAGCAGCAGGAGAAAGCTACCTTCCCTCACACTGGGGTAAGGCTGGTGAGAGAACAAAAATGTGGATCCCAGCAAAGGGCTGCAGAGCCCAGAGCCAGAGCCCAGTGCTCACAGGCCAGGCTGCCACAGTGCCCGTTGTGAATGGCAGGAGGAAGAGCTTAGGAAATACAGTCACCCCCTCCCTAGCTGTGCCCTCCCAGCTTCTGGCAGCCACTGTAGGGACTTTCTGAGCCGGAGGGTGCATCCAAACCATGGTGTTAAGCAATATAATTATTATGACCAAGATAATGATAAAACCACCTAACCTCAGACTCCATCTGCTGAGCTCTAAGAGATGGAGCACACATTCTAGGATGAAAACCAGAAGCAACTTCACTCATCACAAAGCTATGGTCTAATTACTTGTCTTCTGGTGAGTTTTGCTTCTCAGAAATTCTTTAAAAAATGAAAACATCAATCCCACCAGCTTTCTTTCCTCTTTACCCCTTTTAAAAAAAATACATAGACTGTAAGTTTATTTAAAATGTAAATTAACCACATTGCTAGTGACAGATAACAAAGATAAACATTTATGCTAAGCTGCATTTTTCTTATCTCCCAAGATTGTTTTACTCGATATCCTGAAAGCATGAAATAAAATACAAGACAGACCATGTGCAGAACCTTTCTGTGGAATGGCAGACAGCTCGAGACATTTGCTGGCTTCTTCACTTACCACTTTTCACATTCAGGCTGCCTTTTGCGGTGTCTTTCCCTAAAACGTTCTCCGCTTCGCAGCTGTACTCCCCAGCATCTTCAAGCTTCACCTTGTTGAACTGCAGTCTGGAAATCTTTCTGTTGAAAAGTACAGCAGACATTTCTTACTCCATTGCTGACCAACCTCATGAAGTGACAACCTTCCTGGCCCTGGGATGCTGCCTGGAGGGTCACCTGGCCCTGGGATGCTGCAGGATGGGCTGCCTGACCTTGCAGGCTAAATAGGCACTCGAGCCTGGATAGGATTTGGACAAGTCCCTTCCCAGGATCTGCTAGGTGAACATCTCCCTCTGAACTCACTGCTCTGAGCATGGTTTGGTCTGACACCCGTTCTCATTCACACAGCAAGTCTTGTGGGGGGTTGAGGACAAGAGTCCCAGCACCCAGCACAGGCTTCCCACACTGGAAAAAAGCCACTTTGCTGATGGACAGTGGGATCTGCCTGCCAGATGGAGATGTGGAGAGGAGATGCCTGCTCTGCACCTTCCTCAGCAGGGATGCTGAGCACTCAGTGCTCCACCAGCTGCGCTCAGCAGTGCCACACACTCAGCACAGACACCCAGGGGCACTCACCCCTCTCCAGCCTGCACATGCAGTCCCTGGGCTTTGCCCTGAACATATCAGTGGCAGCTTCATCTGGACCTTAAAAAAGGCCAAGTACCTTGTGTCCCCCAAGTACACTCTCCATGGACTACAGATGTGTATGGCCAAGCTGTGCACACTCCTATGACCAGCCTCGAAAGAGCAGGAGAGGGTGTGAGTGGCAACTGCACATCCGTGTGTCACCTCCCTGCCTGTGTCACCTCCCAGCCCATGTCACCTCCCAGCCCGTGTCACCTCCCGGCCCGTGTCACCTCCCTGCCCGTGCTGCTTCTCCATGGCACAGGGAGATCTCTGCAGCAGAGCTCTGCGGGCTGCGGAAGGAGCATCGCCTTTCCCACTGGCTGTGACTCATTCTCTGGGAAGGCTCTGACTAACAGGCAAAACCTTCCGTCCCCAGTTTAACAGGGATCTCCAGGAGCCTTCAACACACACTGAGTGGCCACCCATGAGAGCGCAGTGGGAGTCCCACATGAGACCCTCTGGTTTACTACATTTTCTTCCGTTTTAACCATTTTATCAAAACCCACCGCGTCTGCTCTTCTCATGAGAACATCTCTGTTTGTTTTCTGCCCCAAGCTTTTACCTCAGGTCTGTGTCACTTTATTTAGCGACTTGAAAGCGCTGCCAGCTTTAGAAAGAGGTCCCAGTGGCCAGTGTTGCTGAAGGCAAATATAATTCCATTTATGTGGAAAATCATCATTAGCCTTGGACATAGTTGCAATGTTACACGTGTCATCTGAGAAGGACTTTTCTGTGGGCTGTGCAAATCATTGTCCATAGGAAGCCCTTCACAGAAGCACACTGGCATCTTTTTAACACCCTGACAAGCTGTTCTCCTGGGAGGCACGGCGCAAGGACACAGCAGGAACATCTCACTAGTTATATTAGTAAATTAAAAGCACTTGGAGATGACTTGGTAGAGCTCCCAGGAAACAGGCACTGCCCTGTTTTACAGGATGTGGTCAAGTGTTCAATTGCATGAGCTGGGGCCACATGTGGAGCAATTTTTAAATGAATGTTGACAGTATGCAAAGACCTCTTGGATCCCTCTGACTGTAGGTCTCCCCTAATCCATTTGTGCAGTGACTTGGGACAACACATTCCAACATGAGAGCCTAAATAAGAGGGCTGATTCTGCCTTGACTCCCAGCACAACACCCTTCTCTGGATGTTGTCGAGTCTCTTAGCACAGCCTGTGACAGTCCTGGACATCGAGGCCCTCACTGCTGTGCTGCCTCAGGAGTCAGGTAACACACAAGAGAGAGGCATTTAAGGACATTTAAGGACATCCAGTGCCTGTTGCTGCCCTGTGGCTGTTGGTTCCTGCACCTTTGCTGGGAGGGACAAATGTGCCTGATGGGGTCTGGGCTCTGCTGGGCTGCAGCACCTTGGTCAGGAGCATGTTCCTCACTCCCCCCATGGAGGAAGGTGTGGAAATACTCATCAAAGAGTGAAAAGGCTCCAGAATGCAACTCCAAGACTGCTCCCAGCCCAGCCATTACTTTCTCCCAGCTGCCTCAACCCTTTCTGCCAGAACACACCATTTGTTTTACAAAGCAGCTCTCGGACAGGCTGCATTGCAGGCAGCACATGCTGAAAGCAGCTTGGAAGAGCGAGGCTCTAACTCAGAGTCCATGGAAAAGACCACCCTGGCACATCAGCACACTGGGGCTCTCTGCCAGAGCAGAGCTGGGAGCATCAATGGACACGCTGCCTTCAGCTGCCAGAGCACAGATGTCCTAATGATAACTGGCTGCATGGCAGTCTCAATCCACAGCACATTTCACCAGGTGGAGTAACTGGAAAAATCCACTACTGCATTAGAATATCACCTAGGTATGTGGTCTTTTACAGATAAGGGGGTGTAAGTCCCAGAGATATGAATTAGGGAGTTACCAGTGGCACAAAAGGGGCCGCACTTGACAGAGTCTGCTCCAACAACAGGATGAGAAACATTTGGTCTTTTACCTGGAACTGGAGAGGAATGTGAGCAGAATAAAGAGTGGGGTTGGCATTTGGAGCATAGCAACATCAAGGTGAAACCAAAGGGGATTACTTTGTTTTAATGCACAAGACTTGTACTGTCAAAAGAGCTTATTTTTGCCATCACAATTTGTTGACATTATCCTGGACTGTAAGATCCCCTTGAAAAACCAAGAGCTTTTTCTTGCTTTTCATAGCCCAGGCCAATGGTGTGTCCCCTCTTGGTCTCCACACTGTGCTGTACAATGTCTGGTGACAGACTCAGGGGAAAGGAGAGGAAGGTTGGAGACATGGATCAGCTTTCATGTGGAGCATAAATGTGAAGAGAATTTCCCTATTCCAAGAAGCACTGAAACAGCCAGAGAGATACCTTGCTTCACAGCATTAACCATGGGCCTTTTAATTAGCATGGATAATCCCTTTGCACTGGAAGAACTGAGCTGAAGGATGTCAAAAGGAGAAGTCCTCGCCTGATCTGTGTAAGCCAACAGTGACCACTCTGATTTTGTTCTATTTTACCATCTCCAAGTGCTCCTGAAATATCAGAAAACTCCTTTGGAAATCAGTTTTCAAAGCTGTGTTCTTCCCCCTGCTGTCCCCAGGGGCAGGTACTTTGCTCTCCTGAGGGCTGATTTTACAGACACACCAAAGAGTGGCCTCCAAGGAGTTACACTGGGCACAGGAGTTTGGGCTGAAGGCTCCTGGGCCGTGTCTCCTGGGGACAGCAGGCCCTGGGAGAGCCCCGTGTGCATTCACAAGGGTGCCTGGCTGCCAGACGATGCCATTCTTCTGGAGGAAGGCTCTGCCCCGGGCTGTTTGCTCAGTGAAAGGGCCAGGGTCACTGACAGATCCCATCATTTCGCTGCAGTGCAACTCTGTTGACATCTCTTTACTCCGGGGGAAAATGTGCCTCATTGTCTTCCCTGACCCTCAGCACATATGACTTAGCCACGCACTAATTATCTCCTGTAGTGCCAGTGGGGGGATGAGCCACGGGGAATATGCTGTCTGCAAGCTCTGAGGGATAGGATTCACAAGGAGACCTTCAGCCTGGCCAAAAGAAGATCCCCCAAAATACCTTTCTGGCCAAGAGAAAAGAGTCCCCCAGAGGGCAGTTTGGAGGGATGAGTAAATCACCCTCTTCAGTGCCAATCTCCAGACTACAATGGGAAACAGGGAGATCAGCCCTTGGCCAGGACCTACACAAAGATCCTGGCAAATTCTGGCTGGGAAGGGTGTCCTCATCGGCTGTAATTTAGACATCTAAATGTGAGCTCAGGCCCCGAGGCCTCCAGTGCAGTGAGAGGAGAAGAAACAGGCCCTGCATCTGAGCCAAGGAGGAGCTTCTCATGACAGCAGTCATGTTCCCACCAGCACTTTGGTCAAGCTTGAATCGTTTTTCCCCTCTTACCTACTGCCAAGTGGAAATGGGGCCGTCTTCCCAGGTCATCTCCTCACCAAGCCAGTCACACCAGAGCACGGGATCAGGAGAGCAGCTGCCATGAGCTGCCCCTGAGACACCTACACTGAGGACTCCGTGTTCCTGTGTGAGGTCAGCCACTTCTGCATCGTTCTGGACAAGAATAGCTCTAGGGTTACTACTGTTGTAGCATTTTATTAGTCTTCTAAAAATAGGGTAACTAACACATAAGTAACAAGGAAGGAATAAGCTGACGAGGAGAGCTTGGACACTACCCCATTTGTGGCCCCAAAATTGTCAATGAAGAGCACTGCACATAGTAAACACACCTGAAACCCTAGGAAAAGGAAATTCCCAAACATGACCCTTGCAAAGGACACGCTGGCTGCCCTGCTGTGGTCACCCATTAACTCCATTCCCCTCTGCCTGCACGGAGAGGCGGCAGCAGGAAGCGCACGGGCATTGCCGAGAGCAGGAGTGCCAGCAATTGCTGTAACTGCGCTGCTTGCAACCTGCCAGAGATTTAATTGGTGCCTACGTGCTGCCCTGGCACTCTCACCGAGCTGCATTTGCCCTGAAAGAGCAGGTTAATGCCTGGCAAGAAGATTCAGGATATCCAGCGTACGAACCACAAGTGTTGTCCAGCAGCCATCAAACACTGGGCAGCGCCGCTGGCTGGGGCAGGGGCTCCGGGGGGACACATTCATCGTCCCCAGCACTCAGTGGGATAAATTCAGGCAGAGGGAATCCCTGCAATGCAGGGGCAGTGTGGGGATGGCCATGGCAAAGCCTCTTTGTCTGGCAGGGCAGGAGCAGCCAGGGGTATCCTCTCCCTTGCACAGCCCCCCTGATCTCTTCCCTGCCTTCCAGCTGTGCTCAGCAGAGCACAGCAAAGCTGGGCAGGGCGGCTGTGCTTGCAGTGCTTGCAGTGCTTGAGGAAAACAAGTATTCTATGCTGGCTGCTCTGTGCTCCACAGCATCATCTGGCCAGCTCAGAATCAGCTACAGAAAGAACAAATGGGAAAGGGGACAGAAATGCCCTCAAGCAAAGCAATCAAATAAGAGGGGTAAGGACAGGAAGGTTTGTAGTTTTCAGCTTGGCCTTCATCCCTTCTCTATCTCCCTTCCTCCCCTCACACCATCATCTGACCCACTCTGTATTTGACCTTCTGGGATGGTGGGAGACAGGCAATATCCTGTAATATCCTTGCAAGGATATTACTGCAAGGACAGGTAATATCCTTGCAGTGCCCAGGACAGGACCAGCCATCCCCTGACCCACTCTACCTGCTCTCTCCTACCCCTGTTCCCCAACATTAAAGTGCTGTTCTAACCTGAAAAGCAGATTTGCCCCTTCTCTGCTCAGCAGTGCTGTGGTCTCTCTGTGCCCAGGCTTGGGACAGGCTGATTTTAAGAGGAAGACTCACCCAGTCCTCACTCTGCAGAGCTGACACTGACACTGGTCTCAGAGTGAGAGCCAGTTACTTCTGGGCTGGACAGTGTCAACAAGAGGGGAGAAGATCGATAAGTACGCTCCAAAGAGCAGGGTCACTTGTGCAACCCCCTCCAGTCTCAGATGCAGCCAGGGCTGTTCTGGCAATGGGAAGAGGTGTGGGGCAGCAGAGGCAGTGACACACAACCACACCAGTGCCTGGAGTGGACTTTGTGGCTGCCGTGCTGAGAGGCAAATCCCTGTGTGCTGCTGCTGCTCTCTGTGCCCGGCTGTGGCACCTGCCAGGGTGTGACATCAATAAATGAGTAAAAGCTGAGTTTTGGGCTCTGGCTGATGCACAGACCCAATGTCATTGCAGGGTCCTTTGTGTTACTTCTCCTGGAATTCAAGGCAATTTATCCATCCTATGAATGATTCCTCCAACCCCAATGCCAGGATTTTAATTTCTTTGAGAAAATGTAGGTCCTGGAGCAGTACTCTGAGGCCAGCTCCCAGCAGGTTCTTTCCCTGCTTCCTGTGATCTCATACAGGAGTAGTGTCCCAAGAGCCAGGGACTTCCCAGCCCCAAATGTGGACCAGATCCCTGGTTATCCCAAGGAATGTGTGACCTCAGTACAGAGACAAGGCCCCTTGGGGCGCCCAGGGCTCACCACCTCAGCAACCAAACCATGAGCTGGTTCTGTGGCAGGGAGGGAAAAGAGGGCCAGTGCTGCTGGAAGGCACAGAGGTCCCAGTTTGGAAGTGTATCACATATTGAGTGGAGGTTGATATGCTGGGCAAATCAGAGGCAGGACCAAAACTTCAGGGACTGCCAGAAGTGGGGAGGAAGCCTAAAAGGACCTTTAAAGCAAAGCACATTAGTTATAAAGAATCAAGGAGGACAAGGAGGGGCCATACCAAGAGCAGCTGTCATGGGGACAGTCCTGGGCAGAGCCCAGCAATGGGGATCAGCAGAGCTAGCTGCAAATACTGATACCAGGACAAAGCATTTTGGGGAACAGGGATCATGGGAAAGCAGTGGCACCTTCACATGGGCAGGGAGCTATGGCTCAAAACCTCTGTGAAACACCACCATGGTCGCAAACAGGGTGTGCAAGAGATCTAGATAAAGTTTTGGGTCTCCTCATGTCATTCTTTTCTCCTTGGGCCATTTTTCTAAAGCTGGTACATGTCATAGATCCTCAGCAGTGTCTGCTCCATGGCAAATTCATGCCTGCAGGTCTCTGATGTGCTGTGCTGGGTGAACTGCCAGCAACCCCAGCCCTCCTCCCCGAAGGTAAAACATTTTAACTTAAACAGGATGAATGGGATTTCAGCTCCTGTCTCAGTGAGGGCCTCGACCTAATCTGTGACATTTTGCAACTGCAGTGGGCGAAGGTCTGTGGAGAGAGATTTTTATTTTGTTTTTGTAAGCAGCCATCATGGCTGGGAAAACCACACAAAATTTCAGGCACATAAAGCTCCTTCCACCTCTAAGTTTGCAGAGCCCATCAGCTGCAGCAGCCTAGCAACTGACCGTGATTTGTTAGCAACTAGAATGCAGTCAAGTTTGACTAAATGTCCATTCCCTGACTCTCTCAGGACCCCCAACTTGCAAAGTTTGTGGATTGTTTGAGCTCAAGACCCAACTGCTTCTCCTTTCAGTTCTCAAATTCCCTGGTTCAGTCCCAGGTGCATTGGCCAAGATGATGTCCATCATCTCCTCTAAAACAACAAGCAAACAAACAAAGGAGATGCTGTCCTTCACATCCCCCTCCAATAAAGTGCCTTCAGCAGCTAAAACCAAATCCCAAATATCGGAGAGTTATAATGACATCGTGAGAGTTAGCGAGGCAGCAGCTCCCCTGGTGATTATAACAACACCGGTGCTTGAGAAGAGCCTTCGCTTCGAGGCATCTGGAATTGCTCTTGCAAGAGCCATTGTCAAATGAGCTTTTTCCTTTGTTTAAAAATGTCAGCCCAAAGACCCCTGCCAGAGTGGTGGTATAGCCTGCTTGGGTTCACTCTGACTCCCACAAGGCTTCAACAGTCCTCTTTGCCCCTCCTTGTCTCCAGGCTTAATTAGGAAATTGTTTATCTTTATTGGCACTCTCTTTCCCCTGCTGCTTTGGCATTATTATTTTTGGGTTTTTTGCCTTCATTCCAGTGCAGTGAGCTGCACAGGGAAGACCACAGCCCCATTCATTGTGGGTGGGGAATAATCTACAACTGGGAGCCCTGCAAGGAAGACCCCAGCAATGAATCTGCTCAAGTGGCATCGCCTGAGGGACTACTGTACAGAAACAGGAGAGGAGGGTATCCCTTGGCTCCACTTACAGGCTAACAATAGGGATTCCTGGTGATACTGAAAGTAGGACACTACTCCCAAGGGGTGTCATATGGTCAGCCTGTCCCAAACTGAACTGCCAGCCCTCTCCAATCTAATGATACGCCTACTTCATCACCCCAGCAGTGTCCCTTGGTAGGAGAGCACACAAAGGGAAAGGGCTGTAAGGACAGCACAGCTCGGGGTCTCCCAGGCTCCTGGCCTCCAGCTGAACATCTGCATGGCCCAGGCTGAGCCTTGAGCATGACTTCAAGAGGGGAAGGTTTTCTACACCTCCACAGGCAAAAACTCCCTTGGCTTCCTCTGCAGCTGGCATTTGACCATTTGCCAGGATAGTCAGAAAGTCAAAACCCAACCTGAACTTCTTGGGAGCCAGCAGCCACAATCAGACCTGAGACACTCTCAGCCAAAAATGGCATCGCTTTGGCAGCTTGGGGAGAGAGCCATTCACCAGGCTGTACTTCCATTACCACAGGCAATTCTTTCTGGGTAATTTCTCTGGGTTCCCCATCAACTGTGTTTTATTTAAATGGAGACGCAGATAAAATTCCAGCCAACAATTTCTTCCACCTTAAAGAGGTTTCCCCTTCGTGCAAGCTGGGCTTGCCCCAGCCTGTCACTAATTACAGATGGAACGTGAAGTTCAGAAAGGAGGAATCAGAATTGTTCCCCTCCCTCCAGCAAATATCCATCAAAAAACCCTGACTCCTTTGCCTAGTGGCACCAGAAGTTTTGCTGGTAAGTTTAAAAAGAAGAGGGAATATGATTGATGGAAAAGCTGAAGAGCTGACATGCAGTTAAGTGCTCCTCTCCTCCTTAAAACATATATATCCCTTATTTTGAAAGAGATCCCCTATTCTAGAGATCAGATGAAAACCTGATCACCAAAAAAAAGTGCTTCAGTCATACTTTCTAGTTAGAAACCTCAAGGATCTTTAAACACATGGGGAAGAAAGCCAGGAATGAATCACAGAGGGCAACCATGTTCTTGTCTCCCATCCTAATCCTCTGCATGCTAAAGATCTCAGAGCTGAGGACAGATTTCAGCTGTGCCCTGCTCTGCCAGGGCCTCACAGGGCCAAGGGAAACACTGTGGACATCACTTTGCTGCAGGGCTCCTTTTGCCTGGCTCCAGCAGAAAATCCTACTGGGTGTTTGCATTACACTTCTAAAGAAATGATGCTGTGCACCTGGCCAGTCCTGCTCAGCCTGAGAAGTTTTTGCCTTGTGTACTTTCCCTGTGAAGGTCCCTCCCCAGTGCTCCATTTCTGGCCCTCTGAAATCCCCACTCTGAACTGAAAAGGAGCACAGAGAATTATCTGGAGACCAGTGTTATCTCTAAGTGGAGCCAGATGTATAAATCCCATTATTCTTAAAATAATCGTTATAGAGTAAGATGTCCTTTCAGAGATTTACAGCCTGGGACGCTTCTCCTTCCCTGGAGTCCCCTCCCAACACGCTGGAAGTAAAGCCCTACACCCATATCACATGTCCCTCCACTAAACTTGGCCCCACCAGATGCATAATGAAGACATCAAAGTCATGAGGGCTCCCCCAGCCCTCAGCCTGCTCTCAGCAGTTTTCAGTGTTTGTTCCATGCAGACAAGACCAGAGGGAGGCAGGTCCAATGCCACTGGACACTCTGCCCCAAGGTTTTCAGCTCAGGGGCCCAGCAAACACGGTGCAGGGACAGAGGTGGGAATGCCAGTGGGTGTGCACAGACCCATCCAGATCCTCTCAGGGAAGTGTTCCTGCACTGCTAAACAAGGGGCAGATGCTCACTGAGGGGTAATTATCTCAGAACTGGCCCACAGAACGACAGAATCATTTCAGTTGGAAAACGCTCTGAGATCACCGAGTCCAACCATTCCCCCAGGGCTGCCAAGGCCACCAATAAAACCACCAAGATGTGCCCAGGGGAAACATTTACACATTTTTGAACACTTCCACCACTTCCCTGGGTAGTCTGTTCCAATGCCTGACCACCATTTCAGTGAAGATGTTTTCCCTAATATCCAAACCTCCCTTGGCACAGCTTGAGGCCATTTCCCTTTGTTCCTGCTCAACAGCTGCCTGAGTCCAGTCTCCATAGCCTGGTCCCAGCACAAGACAGGCACATTTTATTGGCAGCAGGGAGCAGAAGCTGGGATGAGAAGCGATTCTGGGGATGCTTTGGGCTCACACCTTTGCTGCTGAGGGAGACTCAGACACTGAAGGAGGCAGGTGCTCAGCTTTCCTTTTAATGTTTCTCCTTGGGCTTATTTTGCCAGCAGGAAGCCCTTCCAGCACCACACATCTTTGGCCTCTCACTGGAGAACCAACCTGTTTCCATGGAAACTGGGAAATGCAAAATTATGACCTGACAGCAGTGTCCTGAGGAAAGGGGACCAAGCTCCTTCCATTTGTTTCTGTCCCTGGTCCAGGGACTGCGTGTCCCCACGGCGGGGGGTGGGATGCCATCCTGTCACAGCTGTGTGCTGCACACGGGGTGCCAGGAGGTGAGGAAGGACTGGGATAACTGGGAGCACAGCAGGGGAGTGCTGGGTGTCCAGTCTGGGGCTGGCTGCTCTGTAGCTCTGAGGGATCCCTCCCCAACACCCCCCTCAGCCCTGAGGGCTGGGCAGGCAGCATTCCCACTGCAGCCTGGCTACACAGCGTGCTGCAGACATTTCTCCAGGGCATCCCAGCCCCAGCAGCCACTGCTGAACAGCCAAGGCCACCAGACTGACCAGGGCCACAAACCCAGTGAGGGCAGCAGAGCAGTGAGGCAGGAACAGCTCTGCCCTGTCTCTGTGCCTGCAGGCCCACACAGGATTCCTGAGCAGACAGCCCCCAGTTATCCCAGATCCACTGACCACCTCACTGCCTCACCCCAAAACAGCCACAAGTTCTAGAATTATTACAAGGAGGTCAACCATCTTGGGTGTGACTCTGAAACCAAACCCAACAGGACTGAAATTAAATGACAGCAATTGGCAATGCCCCGTTCAAACACTGAGTTTTCTAACTGATTTATAGTGGCTTTTAATTTTTAAAATTGCTACTCTAAAAAGTCCATTATAAGCTTTTATTCACACACCCAGAACATATGTTAGCAAAGAATTAGTATCAAATTTTCCAAGGGGTCAGGCAGTTGCAAGCTGACTGTTGCTGGCTGGTCAGGATGCATGAATGCAAGCATAGCCATGATTATGGAATAATTTTAAGATGCATCATATGTAAATAGTGAGCCTTGATAAATATCAACATGGATTCATTTAAATCCATTGCCAGTGGGAGCCCCTAAGCTTGGTCACTGGGGCCTCTTTCTCCTGCTGTTTTAGCACTGTCTGAATGAGGTGGTCCTGAGGTGACAGCCACTGAGAGCCACATGAGAGCCTTGCTGGGTGCGGACTTTGGGGCAGATGTGAGGGAGCTGGCCCTGGGTGGACAGGGGAAAGGTTTTGGACAAGACCAGGTCTCTGCAGGTGACCATGACCCCTGATCAGTGCTGGGAGGTTCTCTTGCATCTCAGCCCTGCTCAATGTAGAGGAGAGAAGACTGAGAAGGGATCTCATTCATGCATATAAATATCTCCAAGGGGTGTCAGGATGGTGCCAGACTCTTTTCAGTGGTGCCCAGTGACAGGACAAGGAGCAATGGCCATAAACTAAATGATGAAAAGTTCCATCTCAACATGAGGAAGAACTTCTTCACACTGAGGGTGGCAGAGCACTGCAACAGCTGCCCAGGGAGGGCTGGAGTGATCCTCTCTGGAGACATTCCAACCTCACCTGGGCATGTTCCTGTGTCACCACTCCAGGTGACCCTCCTCGGCAGGGGGGTTGGACTGGATGACCTCCAGGGGTCCCTTCCAGCCCTAATTTGTCATTCTGTGATTTTTCAGTGGCCTTAGATGCTTCTGTGTCCCCCCCCAAATTCAGGAGGGAACAAACCAATTCCTCCCACAGCCCCAGTGCTGAGTGATGGAGCAACAGCTGGCTTTGGGGACCTTCTGCATCCAACCCTAACCACAGAGCAGGAGTCACCCCAGGCAACCTGGGCTGCCCACAGCAACCAGGGAAACCTTTGTCTCCCCACCTGTCTCAGGTGTCCAATGCCTCCCTGACCCCAGGACAGCCCATCTACAAACCCAACATCTTCCCTGTGCATGCCCTGCTCCTCTCCCCACTGCTCTCTGAGGACACTGGGCATCTTGCTCCCTCTCCCAGGCATGGCAGCTGGGCTGAGCACGGTCCTGTGGCTCTGAGGGAGCCCTGAGTGCTGCTCAGCAGTGACTGGGGAGCACAGCAGATGGCCCCAGAGCCAGACCCTGTGTGAGCAGAGGCAGAGCAGCCCCATGTCATACTTACTTCCCGTTCCCGTACTTGATCCGGATGTCTTTGCTCTTCTTCAGCTCCTTCCCATCTTTAAACCATTTGTAGGATGGCTGAGGGTTTCCAGCAGTCGCCTCACATTTCAGGGAAATCTTCTCACCCACATGGACATTTGGGCTTTTCAGTTTCTTCAGTTTGGGAGGAACAGCTGTGGAAAGAGAGAGGGGACACTGTGAAACCTGCCCCTCTCAGAGCTGTGCATGCACAACAGGAGCCCCCGAGCCCCTCCCCGGGCAAAGCTCCACCATGAGATGGTGCAGAGGGGCTGCCAGGGAAAACAGCACACAGGGAAGGAGCATGGAGTCAGAAACATCCACGGAGGGAACAGAGGGAGCCCCCAGCTCTGGAGGCTCCACATGGCCAGGTTTGATGGCTCCACTGCAGCCCTCCCCATGCAGGCAGGTTCCTGTGTCTCCTGTCCCTGCAGAGGATTGCTGAGCTCTCCAGGCTCTCCCACCACACAGGAGCTCCAGCTCTTTGGAGACCATTCTCCCCTGCTCCTGGCCATTGCTGCTGCAGATTACCAACACCTACTCGACCTCTGTGGCTGCCACGGGCGTGCTGGCAGTCCCACAGCCCCAGCAGCCCCAGCCAGAATGTTTTAGTGAAGATGGAGCAGAGGAGCCCACAGGGAGCAGCCCCCTGTGCCCCAGACCTCTGCTCAAAGACCTTGTTCAGCTCAACATCAGCAGAGCAATAGCCACTGAGAGAGGCTGCAAGAAAAACCTGCACGTGTGAGGAGTGAGGAGGGACAGCCATTCTTCAGCCTGCAAGAAGAAAAGTGAAAGAATAGGTGTTTTAAATGGTTTCGTGCCAATAGTGTCAGGCTGGCCAGCAGCCTTTCCAGTCTGAAACCTGGCTCTGCACGTGGGTGTTTCAGAGAGGTGATTTTTACCATGCACCTGGAACATCAGACAGAGAGGGAGACACTTCTTATCAATCTCTGCCAGGCTTTATATTAAACCTGACAAGAAAGGATTAGCAGGCTTGCAATTTTTCTTTCAACTGACAGCTCTGCACTCTTCCAGCTCCCTTTTTCTTTCTCAGCGTTAACCTTAAAAAAGGAAACAGCAACTTGCTGATTTTGCCTTGAGAATATTGGTAACAATTGGTTTCTCTTTGTCTGAGATGTGTTACAGACAGGGAATTTCCTCTTTCTAATATGCATAAACCACCTTCTAATTGCTTTGTGTGTTCTGATCTTGTGAAATGGCGTAACACTCAAAGGCAGAGGGTTTCATCAGAGCAATCAGTGTTTTACAGACCTTTGTATGTCTCCTCTAGTTCTTCATGCCAAGCTAAGTTAGTGTAGGTTGATAGTATTTAAAGACTGCTCTCACCAAAGGGATCTTACACAAAATAATAAAATGCACAGCGATCGTCAGGAATGTGCTCCAGTGGTAGGGAGCTCTCAGGACTCTCATATTCCTCGTGGGAATGAGAAGCTAAATTGTCCTTAATCAAAAGGGTCCCAACATGGATAGAAATGGAGCAGTTCAGGGGAACAGGAATTAGCCAAGCAAAGCTCCCAGTGACCGAAAGGCAAGCCCAGGGCTGTGGGGGGTAACGTGGCAGGGCTGCTCCCAGGCACATCAGACCCCTCAGCTGATGCCAAGAGAAGCTGTGGCTGTCCCTGCCCATGGCAGGGGGTTGGAATGAGATGAGCTGTAAGGTTTTTTAAGGTTGATTCAACCCAAACCATTTCATGATTCTAATGGGACAGGGACAGCACAAAACATTGGGTCAGCTGCAGGCAATCATGGCAGGCTGTGCACTGGCATCTCTCACTGCTTCCCAGGTCAGTGCTTCCCAGCACTGCTGTGCTTTGGCACAAACAGAGATTTCTGACCAGAAATGATCTCAGCTTTCACCAAATTTTAGGACTTCTGAAAATCCAAGGTGTCATGGAATTTGTGAAGCCCGTACCCCTGATCCTTGCCTGGAAATGGGTTGCCCAGAAGAGCTGGAAGGCAGTGAGGGGAGAAGAGAGCTGGTCTCAGAACACTGCATGGAGAGCCAGGAAGGTAAACAGGACCTTGCTTTTATAGGGGTCATTTTGGGGAATAGAGAAATAGACTCTCAAATATTTATTCTGTCTGAATGTGTGTGCCAGTTGGCTCCTATTGTACCCCGAGGTCACCCTGTCCCATGCCAGCATTATCCATACACCTTAAATACAGGGAAGGTCCTGACCTCAGCATGGCTGCATCGGCTTCAGTTTATTTCCAGCCTGGTGGTCTGCAGAATTATGAAGCAGGCAGCATGTGGACATAATATGGGCTAATTGGGACTGAGATACCAGTCACTGAAGGGACAACTCTTGTCTCATTTCAGAGAAGCCACAAGTGTGAAGAATTCTGATATTTTATAAGCTAGAACCAGTAGTAAGATGTAAAGAAGTTCAACTGGTGTTAAAATTGATGTAATAACAGAGTCTTGGCAGGTGAAATAAAATTCTTTTCTCATCTCCCTTCCATAGTTCTGTGTACTACCATACCCTGAGTGGAAGAGAAACTGGAAACTGATGGGAGAAAGAGGTGTCAGCCCTGCCCCTCTCCACCCAAATGCTGGCAAGAGCAGAGAAAACCCCAGAAGCCTGAAGCCTGTGGAAGAAGAAGGCCAAGAATAAGCAAGGAACTTTCCATGATCTCCCCACCAACAGGAAATATGTCTCACCTAAAACTCTGCACATGCCCCCAGTGATGACTACAGGACATTCCTAAGCAGGCAGATCCAAAAAACCAAGGAGCTGACACACACACATGGCATCTCACCCCTCCAGCAGGGAGTCATGCCCAGAAAAGGGGAGGAGAACATCTTTCCACCCCAGTCTACATGTTTTTGCTGTCTCACTACAGGAGGGAAAGAGACAGTGTATTCAGCTCCAGGCCACACTTCATGGACTCCATGGACTGCAATTCCCCAGCTGAATCAGACAGAGCAGTGAAAGGGGAATCCAACCCCAAAATATTCTGGTCTGTGTCTGGGAAAAGGGCTGTGCACAAAGAGGCAGAGCTGCGCTCCCTGACACATCTGTGCCCTTTCTGCTGCACTGCAGCAGGGCTTGTGCTTGGACAGCAGCGTGGGAAGAGCAGGCAGAGCCCCAAGCCTGGGAAATGGCATCCAGAGCCTTGCTCTGGGCAAAAGGGAGGCCTGGCCTTGGTCTCTGGGAATGGCTGCTCTGGGCTGGAAAGCCTCACTTCATAATTCCTGCAGCTTTCAGAAAAACACAGAAATCTTCATTTAGAGCCATTCACTGCTGATGACTCTGCTTAATTCCAGACAAAGACTTTCCTCTGGTTTTTACTCATAAAAAGTTTAAACTGCAGCTCTTATTCATAGTCTGAACTTCTCTGACTTTGGCTTCCAGCCAAGGGATCTCTGCCTTTGTCTGGTAAATTTGAATCCCATCTACCAAACAGAAACCTCTTCCCTTTTTAGGTACTTGTAAACTATGACTGAATCACCTTTCAACCTTCTTCAGCAGTAAACTAAAGTAGCTTGAGAGACCAGAGCAGCGCACGGAGTGCTAATACTGGAGTATGTCAAAGTTTTACATTTAGGTACATCTTCAGCTTTTGACCCATTTCCCATCTCTGCCCTGTCCAAATCACAGAGCTGCAGCTCAGAAAACCACGAGTTTAGTTCAAGAAGATCAGAGGATTGATTTTGAGTGCCCCCTTTCTTAGTGCTCTGAGCATTTGGGGTCATTTTAATCTCCTCCTTGTTTGACACTTTTTACAGCATGCTGGAAAAACTAAGTCACGAGCTTCATACATATCAAAACAGCCCACTATCCTGGGCAAACAGCTTTAGATGTGCCCCAAGCAGGGTCCAGGTCTGGTTCATTATGTTTCCATCAATTCCCAGCTTCCTCCACACAGGTGGGGCCAGGACAGCTTCTGTCAGAGCCAAAACACGGGCCCAGGTCGCCCAAGTCACCCAGCACCCTGGAGCAGGCTCAGCTGAAGCTGCAGTTTCAGTTCTTCACCTTCTGGTTCCCATGGAGCAGCCCAGCCAGCTGCGGTCTCCTCCACAGCTGGGCTGGCAGCACCCCCAGCTCGGCCCCCACTGCTGCCAAGTTCACCAAACAGGAGAAGGTTTTGGCTCTGCTCGTCACACTGAAGCCACAGCTTAGGACCTGTACTGCTGGTCACCTTGCAGTCCTGTCAACCCCTCCTCCACCCAAATTTGTGTCTCCTCTCCATGGGGTGAAGTATCACCAGCCTCACAATGCCTGAGGTGTTGGACAGAAGAGCCAGATGTATCTCCAGGCAATTTTTCTAAGCAACAACCACCTCAAGGGTATGTCACGCTGCAAAAAGGAAGTTTAATCCTGGTAGAGCTGAGACCAATAATAAATACAAATTTCCTACAGATTTTTGCTCGCTCCAAGGTCAGATGAAACCCAAGCAATTATTAGATCCTATCCTACACTAGTTGTGTGAGCTGTAAAAATTAACCCTGAAACATGCCGGAGCCAGGATCGACAAATGCACACAATTTCCTAACTTGTTTTAAGAGCCATGTTTGACAAAAAGACCTTTGCAGGAGAGGTTTGTCCTCCAGTAGCAGTCCTGGCATCTGCTGCCTTCTCATGGAGAGGAGAGGGTTACAAAATTCTGAAACGCTGAGCTCTAAACTACACGATTTGAGTTGTTTGAACATCTGCCATAAAAGGACTTACATGTACACACTGCTTTAATTAATTCACTTCTGATTACACTTGATATAACACTGAAGTACCTTGATAATAACAACACCTCTTTTACTTCTGGTACCTGCAGTATGCCTGCAAGCACCTCAGAGCCTCAACTCAAAACATCATTAATCATCTTCAGGCAGAGTGCCCAAACAGAGTCCAACAATGGAGTGGTGACAAAACCACATCCCACCCACAGAGCATCCTACATAAACAACCCCTCAGCAGCAAAAAGCAGGAGCTGTCATCCTGGGAAAGGTGCTCCATGAGCTCTGGAACAGCCAGCAACACCAGCCACAGACACTGCTTCCCGAGCCGTGGGGATGCTCCACACAGACACATCTGGGATCCCTGGGATCATCAGCTGATGTCATGAGGAGATGGGATTTCTTGTTCTGGCCTTCTCCAAGGGCTGCAGTGTGAGCCACTGGAGGCTCCCCCACACTGCCTGGCACATGGAGGCTGGCAAAGTGTTTAGGTAGGTGGAGCTGCAGACCTGGGAGGACGAGATCCTTCTGTGCCCCTCTGAGCAGCTGAGGAAGAAGGCAGCTGAACTTGAATTCCCTTGGGCATGGAAAAGGGAAGCTGAAAAATGCTTTCTCACAGGAATGGAAGAGGTGCAAGGAGAGTTGAGGCTTACAAACTCCCAGGTGATCCTTGACGTGCCTGTATCTGAGCGATGGCTTTCCACACAAGGCCCCCACCCGAATGTCCTCAGGTCAGGACACCCCTCCTGTGCCACAAGGGGGAGGGAAGGAAGGTGCCCAGGTGATCTCTTGGAAAGGAGATGTGTTTCTCAGCCTGCCCAAGCCATTGGTCTCAGGACAGCCCTTCCACACTGGTGCCAGGGCTTCCACTGGGCTGTTGTGCTGGGGTGGAGAAGCTGGGGTGGATCCAGCGGTGTCTCCATGGGTCTGAGCTCCCAGCTCTCCTCAAAGGAACCCTGACACCCAGAGGATGCTCCAGGCAAGATCCTTGAGGCTTCCAGGCCTCACTGAAGGACAAGAACTGGAGGCATGAAACCTGCCAAGCCAAAGGCTGCTCCTCCCTAAGGCCCTTCAGAGTCCCGACCACTTTGCTGTTCCAAATCCCACTGCCTGCACAGACCATCCCTTTTACATAGGCTGCCTCAGATGGGAGTATTTCAGAATTCTCCAACATGGAAAATTACAGAATTTATCTTTCCATAGGAATTGTTTTGCAGCCTCAACTTGCTCCAAATTCAATCACGAACATTTGCCAAGATGGCAACTCTTAACCAAAAGGAATTTTTTCCATTTCTGTCATCTCTATTGCAAAGTAAGGACGTGTTACTGGCACATCTCCATGCAGGTTGGGACACCACGCACATCTTGGGGGTCAGCACTCTCCCCACTGAGATACATCTCACTTCTTGCCTGGTGCAGTCCCACAGGCTCCACTGTTGTAATCAGAGGTGATGCTTCTTTGCCTTGGGTTTAATTTGGCCTTTATTTGACAAGGAGACAAACCTGGAGCTCAGCAGCAGCAGCAGCTCCTGATCTCCTGGATTTTACCTCAATACTGGCTGCAAATGCCAACCTGTCAAAGAAGGAACCTACTCTGAGGAAAGCTCCCTCCTGCCAGAAGGAATGGAAACATGGGATCTGCTTGAAAAAGGCCTCACAACACACTCAGTGTTTGTCCTCCTTTCTTCTAGGTTTTTATGGAGAGGGCAAAAGGCAGTCCCTGCTGTGCACCCAGCCAGAACTCTGAGGGACTCAGCTCCTTGGTGGCACTGTCAGAAGGACTCCTCAGAGTCTGTGACCCTCCAACACCCCCAGAGGTAACAGGGCTGCATTTGAGTGAAGCTGTAGAACAACCCTGGTTTTATTGCATGGGTGGACACAACATCCACAGACCACACACAGCCCAGAGCCTGCGGGAGAGAACCTTGGTGTGACACTGACACATCACCCCATGCCAGCCAGTGGTGACTACAGGCTCCAAACCCAGAGTGTTAAACATAATATAATATCTTTAATATGCTTCATACTTCAGGCAACTTGTGTTTCAGTTTATGCCAAAGCATGGCTCTCATGGCAGGCTTTGTAGCCATGTCTCAGATCTTGGTGTGCTGAGCAGGGGTATGGGACAGGTAGACAACAATGACAAATTTCAATTTCCAAGGGACAGCATTTTGCTGTAACCACTGATTGACCTTTTAATTAACAAATAGCCATGTTTCTCCATGAGCAGTGATCATGAAGTCATGGAACCATAGAATGGCTTGGGTTGGGGGGGACCTTAAAACTCATTCCAAGCCCCTGCCATGGGCAGGGACACCTTCCACTATCCCAGGTCACTCCAAGCCCTTCTGTCCAACCTGGCCTTGGACACTTCCAGGGATGGGGCAGCCACAGCTTCACTGGGCACCCTGTGTGAGGGCCTGACCACCCTCAGAGGTCAGGGACTCCAATGTAGGAGCCATGTGGCTCATTTGGGACATTTACACCTCACCTCCACTGTCTGAGGGCCCACCTGTGCAGTACCTGCAGAGAACAGAAGGGTTAATAACCCAAAGCCCTCCAAGGACATGGGAGATGTCCTTGCTGCCGTGCCTCTCCCACAGAGGTGTGCCAGCAGGAGCCAGAGGCTCATCTCTGTGCTCCTGGGAGAGGTCCCACTCTGGAGCTGGAGATGCAGGTGTGACAGTGCAGGAGCCACTCCTCCATCTCCTAGGGGTCTGCTGGGGACACCCACCCAGCTGACTCACACAGAACAGGCACTGGTGGAAAGGACACAGATGACTGGAAGTGTGAAGATGCTGAGAAGTCTGAGATCTGTGGATTTGGGGTTGGAATGAAGCGTGGAAAGCACTTTGCTGAAGCCAGAACAAATGCATTATTCCTCCCTACATGTCCCATACCTTCCCTAACACACAAGTTTCTTTTCCTTTAACTAAGTTCCTGTAGCCTTCTGTCTTAGGGAAAAGAAGTAACTACAACCAATCCACAGCAGTATTAAAAAAAATGAAAAAAAAAAAAGAAATATTTTTAAATTGTGACTTACAACAATCTCTATTTTCATGGCCATACCCATCACCAAAGAAAATTGACTGGAAAATTATAGCAGGTTTGTTGATTTAGGTTTGCTCTCTATAAGATCCCTCTGACAACTCAAACCATGGGATCTTGGAAGTCTTTTCCAACCTTAATGATTCTATAAAAAAATGCCACAAAGCCAGAAATTTCACCCTCCTCTTACAAATCCCGGCTCCACGTATATTTAAGAGCAACTGCTAAATTCCTCCTCCTCTGTCTTTCCCACACTTAAAAATCCAGTTATTCTTCTTTCCAGTGAAAGTTTTGAAATTGGTGTATGATTTGGTGCAGAGCCCGGGGCTGAATCTCAGCTCCATTGAAATCAATGAGCATCTGGCCACATCTTCCCAGTACCCAAATTAAGACAACTGGGCTGTGCCTTTGCCACAATGCTGGAGGTGCCCATGCACATGGCTACACAAACACCCACCTGAAGAGCACATGCAAATATCCAATGTTAAAATCCAGGGGCTGAAGCGCTTGGATTTGCCAAACCTAGTACTCTATGAACACTAGCTGGTTTGCAAACAATGTAATTGGAGTAGAATTGCTATTGTGTTTGTTTGTTTTGAATATTTTTGGCCAGGAAGTTGTCCTGGAGGTATAGTTGAGCATAAGTGGTCTGGTGGAAAAATGTCATTCATTCTGTTCCTATTAAGACCAAAAACAATAGCCACACAAAGACAGCAGCGACAATTTCTGCTCTTCATGCCTCTAACAATGTGTTTTCAACCCTAAAGGCAACATCTTGTTTGTACCCAATTGATTCTGGGATCATATTTTATATAATCAAATATATCTTTGAACAAAGATATGTTTTATGAACTGCTCAATTTCCAGATGACCTTGGAAACAGCAATTCATAAAATATAGCTTTATCTCTATCTTCACAATCAGCTAGAAAAATTGCCCACCCATGTTCTGTGGACTGCCAGTCCAGACCCAGCCAACAAAGAAATTAGCCCAAGCATCTAAAACTTTAAAATACATTAATCCTTTGTTCCAGTCACTGGGCACTAAGCACAAATTACTTGCCCTAGAACCCTGGTAAAGACCCGGGTGGCATCCATCATCTTTCAATCACCAAAGGAAAGTGATTGAAAAACTCACCCCAGGAGACAAAACAATCTAGGTTAGCAGAAAAAAACCTCATTTCATTAAATGTTTATTATGAAATCTGTACATGAAACCATATATAGACCCCTTACGTCATGGCAAAGCTAAAGGCTAAAAGCTTTCAGATTACAGGGAAGAATTTGTAGATGCAAATGACCATTAGTAGAATGTCATTGGTTCTAGAAAGGGATGAAAAAAAGCCCTACTGGATGTTTTACAGCTTTATGAATCACAGGACTGTTGCTTTAAAACATAGAGGAGAACAGCTCAGTTAGGGGGAGCTGAAATTCCTCTCACAGGCACTGCCTGCACCACCTGGGCTCTCCCAAGGATGGGAGGACAACAGACAGACCATCATGGACTGGTGGGAGGGTTACAGGGGGAAATCCTTCCCTGTGAGGGTGGTCAGGCCCTGGCACAGGGTGCCCAGAGAAGCTGTGGCTGCCCCTGGATCCCTGGAAGTGTCCAAGGCCAGGCTGGACAGGGCTTGGAGTGACCTGGGATAGTGGAAGGTGTCCCTGCCCATGGCTGGGGCTTGGAATGAGATGGTGTCCAAGGTCCCTCCCAACCCAAACCATTCTGGGATTCTGTGGTGATTCTATGACTCAGGAACACCTGCAGAAACAGGAGCCACTACATTGTGTGGGTACAGCACAGCCCCAAACACACACCAGGTCCTTCAGGTAAATCAGGACATGGCCACTGCAAACAGCTAAATGTGACAGAATCTATGAGTGAGGTGCCAGGTCTGCCACACCAGGGTGTCCCTCCCTGCCCAGCCCTGAGCCCATCACAGCCCAGGGCACGAGCAAAGGAGCAGGGCTGCACTCAGGCAGCACAGCACTGCTGCAGATCTCCTCCCTCCTCTCTCAACACCTTGTGTTCAAACAGAATGAGCACCGCAGAGGGGGTTAACTAATGAGGTGTGAGATCTGAGGTCAGGCAGAGCAGGAACCACAGAACACCTCACTGCAGTGATGCCTTAAGTTTTAGCTTTCTTATTTTCCAGATTCTGTACTGCATTAGTGTATAACTCTGAACTTTATATAAAGTGTTAGCAAGTTCTCCTCACAGTTCAGTCACACAAAGCAATCCTTTTCCAGCCCAAGAACCAAGGACACTGTTGCAGCTTCAGGCCCAAAAAGTGCAAACAACAGCGAATTGAGGAGAGCAATCTGGGAGGATGGGACTGCATAACCTGGAGCTGTAATTGGACAATTAACCCCAATATGGAAATGGACCAAAACTTTAAAAGTGTGGAAACTTGTAACCCATCATCCATCTTGGGTGTAGCCTTGGCTGGGCTCTTGAACTGCTCAAGGTGTATCCTGTAAAGGCCTTTTTAATAAATCCCTATTTGATTCCTTTAACACTGTCTAGCCTCTGCTCTAGGTAGCCTCTCAAGGCATCAGCACAGGGACTGGTCACTCCAGCCCACCTCAGCAGAGAATTCACCTCCTTCCCTGCCCCAGCAGACTTCACTGTGAGAGGTAGCTTTAATGAGTGCTTTTAAACACGCTTAATTTCAGCAAGCAGGGAAAAACAGGAGAAACTTGGGATCAGTTACAAGATGTTAATCCAGGGCAGGCAGAGGTCAAGTGAGGGTCAGATGCAGCAGCCAATCTGGCAAAATTTTTTTGCTGTTTCAACTTCCCAGGAAGTTCTGGGCCAGAGAAGATCCTGATGTTTCACGCACAACCAGGTGAAATGCCACACAAAGCAGGGATTCACAGAAGAATACGCTTTAATATCTGGATAAATAAATTCAGTGAGAAGCCTCTAATACTGGGGTGGAGATGTTTAATTTTTAACCTATAAAATAATGTTCTCTTGCATTCCGTGACAAAAGCCAACCACTTGCAGTCTTAATTACAATATTTTTTTCCCATGTCCCTGCCCACTTTGAAAGTTCACCATTGTCTCTGGTGAGAGACAAATCCACCAGAGGGTATTTCCAAAACAGAAAACCCTGTTTTTATCGGGATCTCCCCACAAGAGACCCCAGGGCTTGCATTAGAGACTTGTTTGTTCTCTGTAATGTTATATTAGAAAGATTAAAAGTTTTGCTGTTGGTTGAAGAAAGGCTTTAAAGCACTGGTACCAGAAGTGACCGCAGGTCTGGTTTTCATCCAAACGCAGGAAAGAAGCTGAAGATCATCCCTGAGACAGCTTTTCCAGGAGCCCAAATCCCACCAAGCGTGGATGGAATTACCACCCCGCGCTATGACATGGTCCCAGTGCCCCGTTCACCCCGGGTCTGTGCCACTCTGGAGCTCTGGGCGCCGCGTCCCATCCGTCCCCAGCGGGACCCTGCGCAGGAGGGACCACGCCGGGCAGAGATCCCCCAGCCCAGCCCAGGAGCCAGGGAGAAGGGCCACCCTCGTCCCTGGGCTGCAGGGAAGCTGCAAATCAAGCCGTAAATTCTGACTGGGACTCCGGGCAGTGCCCAGTGGAGACACTAACACAGCGTGTCTCCTGCCTTGTCCAGAGCGCGGCTTCCCAGCATTGTTCTGAGCAGCTCCGGACCCCCACTGGAGCACAGCGATGGGTGGCTTCCACTGAAATGTCCCCCAACCAAGCTGATTTACAGCTGCCAGGAGTCTCCAGGATGTCAGCTCTTCCTGATTAATTTTTTTATCCTTATTTTCCCTCGTTTTATATTTGAATATTGCTTATTGCGATATTCTTCAGAACTATTCTCTGGAAAGCCATCCTGGCTAATTTTTGGCTTGTAAATTGCTCATGAGCAGTTTGTGGCTTGTGTTTAAAAAAAAAAGAAATCAAAAAACTCTGGCTCATTTTGGTTGGATGAAGAGATTTTGTGGCCTGCATCAATTCTAGTCCCTGACAGCAATGACAGAGCTCTTATTATCACAAACATACAGTTGTAATTTTAAAATTTGCTTCCTGTGACTCTTCGTTAAAATTTAATCAACAGTTTCTGTTTCCACAAACATTTCTCTGGCAGAAAGATCACTTTATAGAATATTCATAGGCAACAAATGAGAAGAAAGGTAAAGCAAATTTGACTTAGTGATGAGAGCCAAACCTTGCTGGCTGTCCAGCTACTTCACGGAGGGATTTAGGGGAGAGCTGTACAGGAAGGTGTAATTTTCTAGGAGCTATTGCAGAACACAAGTGACTGAAAACAAAGACCAACGATGCAGCAGCAAAATGTGGGCAAAGAGGAGACAATAGCCAACGTGGTGATGGCCCAAGCAGGGAAATTTTTCCAAGTTCAAACTGGACATGGGTTTATTGACCTGTTTCATGTCTGGCTTTAGGTCACAAAATGGGAAATTTCACCAAACTGGGCAGCAGATCCTGCACAACACAAACAACTTAAGGTGAAAACCAGAGTTCTGAACAAAAGATGGTTGTTGAGCAAAAAGCTATTAATAGTGCTGGGTTTTATCCCAGAAATGTTGCGTAAAGTTGGACAATTCACATCCCTTCTCTGTGCTTCCATTTCCTCTCTCAAAGATCCCACTTAATATATTTGGGGCAGGGACTGGCTCTTGTTATGACTCTGTGCTGTGAATAGCACAAGGGGAACAATGCTGCAGCCAGGACCTCTGGATGCCACCACAAATGCCAATTTTAAGCAGCAGTGACAACAAGCGGAAGGAGTTTGGGATCCAAAGAAGACCTGGGCAAAGACAGGGCACAATGTGTGTTCATCCTGTGTTGAAACCATGGGTGGTTCTCATCTCCATGCAGGAGTGACAAAGGAAAAGTGAGGAGGCAGTGGAGCTGGACAGGTAAGAAGGGTCTCAACTCAGACCCTTTGCTAAAGCAAAATTCCTGCAGAGCTGCTCCTTCACTTCTGCACTCCCACTGCCCCCGCTTCACCATCTCCCCAAGCCACCTTGAGCAGTTCCATGCAGAGGAATACAAACACCTAGAACCCAAAAAGGGATTAACAGGGGCCAGAGAACAATGAAAACCTGATAGAAAGAGTGGGGTCTCCTCTTCTGGAGAACATTTTTGTAGGAAATGCTCAATCTAAATACCCCATGCATGTGACTTTGTTTCTGATGAATCTGCAGAAGGTACAGTGGTGCTGAGAAACTGCCCTGGAAAAGTCTGGATAGACCTTTGGGTCTACAGAACAAACCTGGAAAGGGACAAAGACACAGTTCGGGGGGACAACAAATCACAGGATTACAAGAACAAGCTTGGAAGAACCACTCAGAAATTGAGCAGATCACACCCCTGCCCCAAGGGGGATCTGCAACATCCATCCAACTCACCAGGATCCAGACACACAGCCAAGCAGCACTACACATCCACACTGCATCCCACAGGGTGCCCCAGGACCTGGATGGCTTCTGGGATACAGCTGATCCCGACCTCACAACCTCACCAACAGGAAACACTGGATTCCTTCTGGAAACAGACCCTGGCAGAAGGGCTGTCGGTACAGGGCTCTGCTTAGCAGGTGATGGGGAACCTAAGTCATGCTGGCAGCTGCTGAGACCTGTGAGGCCCTTCTGGTCTCCAGGTGCAAAAGAACTGTTCCATTATTCCAAAGGTGTAATCCATCTCTCCTTTTGTCCTGTCCTTTACACTACCCCTCTTTTCTGTTCTCTTCTCCTTGCCCATGCCAGCTGCCACCAACCACAGATAACCAAACTCACTCCTCTTTGTCCTTCCTGTCTCACTCTTGGCTGTGAGGTTGATTTTTTTTTTTTCCTTTTCAAAATCCATTATCTTGAAAACCTTGAATATCACTCTCAAGCCCCAGTCTCATGCTCCTTTCATTTCTGGAGATGCTGACTACCTCCCACACCTCACTGAAGAGCTGCCAGCAGCCTTGTCTCCATGAAATCCAGAGGGCCTGAATCACCCTCTCAGGCACACACCTGAATACTGGGGCTGCTTTTCTGATTTTCTGCCTATTTGGGATGAGCATTGGGAGCTCCACTGTCACACACAGCTCAGAGACACTTCAGTGCTGCTTTGAGGCTGTGGGGTCACACTGTCCCCCTGGCTGCAGGGGGAAGCTGTAGAAGCTGAGCTTCCACCCACACCCCATGAAAAGTGAGTGCTGGTCACCCTCCTGCCCTGCCTGTCCCTCCTGCCCTGCAGCCCCTCTGCCTAATGGCCAGGCCTGGAGCACCATGAGAAGAAAGCCTTTCTGCTCACCTAGACGATGCTGTTTGTAGTTGCAGGACCCCTGTACGTGCCCAGAGGAAGAATTCATCCCAGGTTTTGTAGTTACAGGACCCCTGCACACGTAGAAGAAGGATCCAGCCCAGATCTGCTTTTCTAATGGTGCTTTTCAGCAGGGACCCACACCAGCAATTACTCAGCTCTCACCCTAAGCCAGGGGATCATGAAGATGGAACATCACAGTCAAGCACAGCCTACCCTATTATGCTTCTCACCTCATTTTTCAACTCGTGCCCCTCCCTTTGTAATTTGGTGGTAAATAAATGCCCGGACAAAATATCAGCTAATTAACTGGGAGCGTCTTTGTGAGCACGAACAAAAGCTCCCAAACGGACACCTCAGACAGGATCCCAGGCAGCCCTGCCCCGTGAAGGATGTTCTGAAAAAACATTCCCAGGTAACTGACGGTGAATAGATCCCACCTCATCAGAGCCCTCAGGGGCTCCCTGGATTTGCTGCAGAGTCCCAAGGAGACCTTTCAGAGGTTAACTCTGTGCAGTCCCCATGGAGGGCACGACTCCCAAGGCTGTGCTCTCCTTCACTCCCCTGACAATTCGACACACTGCTGTTTATCCTAATCCATTGTTCATGGTCCTCCCCACCCAGTTCTCAGCCCATGTGATGCTCTCCTGTCCTCACCAACTGGAATTAATTTGGGGTGCTAGGGCTCTATCAAGACATGTCACTGAAATCTAAATGTTGGCAAAGAATTACCTGCTGTCATAAGATATTTTGGGATTTTATCAGGCACTCGGAGTAAACACGCAAGTCATCGCATTTTTCTGGGGCAGCTGTCCTGTAATTCTCAGCTCCTTAGCAATCCTCTGAATAACCACGCAACTTTGAGAGGGAGATCCTGGTCAGCAAGGATTGTTTATCAACATAAACTTTATTCCCCCAGAATTCCCCTCTACTGGCGTGTTATGTAAAGCTGATGCTGCTAAAAGATTCGGCTGAACTTAGGTCAAGAGAAGATGGCTTTTGAAAGCCTTCCAATGGTTCGTTTGCAATAAATGGCTGAGAAATAAATCATTTCAGCTCTGATGAGTCCTCAAGCAGCCAACTCTGTTAGCAGGGCAACTCCAGCAGTGAGGAGCAGGGGGAGGCTTCAGTGACACATGGGGATGCATGACAGGCACAGAAAGCAGCCAGGGAGGACCAGCAGGCTGAGGGAGGCTGAGATGTTGGGTCTGACTGTGCTCCTTGCTAGGCAAGAACCTCACTTGATGCAGCAAGTATCACTTACTGCCTGTGAATTCTTCCCAGTGGGGAAGTCTTCTGCATTCTCTCATCGGCAGCGCTGCTTTCCTGCCCTGATGCCCAGAGGCACAAAACCCCTGCGTGCATTTTTCCCGAGTTTATCCAGATGACAGCATGCCTGTGCCTCATGTAGATGTCTGCCTTTCTGCCAGCCCTGCTGTGCTCTTGCCTTCAGTGACTGCAGTGACAATGACTTCCAGGGGATGAGAATGAAACAGCCAGGAGCAGCCAGGGATGTCTGTGCTCCCACCTTTGGCCTCAGAGAGACATAGGGAATGCTATATTTACATGGCTTTCTGTACTGTCTCCTTTCAGAGACCTCAGGTTTTGATCCCATGGGGTACAAGGTGTTTCAGGGTCCCTTCCTGCTCTCCCAAAGGCAAAGGGCTTTAATTCACAGCCAGGAGTTGGGCTGTGAGACCTTAGCTCAGCAGGCAGCCTACCCACAGGTCACCTTCAGCTCCCCAAAGCAGCATTTCCCAGGTGCATCTCATGTTTGGCACGGTGGGACTGAGACAGTGCTGGAGGACTGGATTTGAGGAGAAATCTTCAGGAAGCTTCATGCTCTGGCATGGCTGGGACACAGGTGACAGCTGGGTGGTGACCAGCCCAACAGCTCAGTGAGGACCAAAGCCAAACACCCTCCCAGAGGCACCTCCAGCCGGCTCTGAAGGGCTGCTGCTTCAGGACAGCTCTGACAGGTCTGGGCTGGAGCAGCTAATCCAAGCCCAGTGCTGAGGAAGGGGCACTGTCAGCTCAGGCTGGTCTGTGCAGCCTCTGCTCAGCGTGGCCTCTCCGGAGGGTACCAGGAGCCCTAAGGCAGGCTCTGTTCTGAAGTGCTGCCCCTTCTCTGGGTACACAGAGAACACCTCCCCTGCCAAGCCCTCGCCTCCTGAGCAGTGCTAACCCAAGGCCAGCTCAGAACAGAGCTGCCACAGCGGCCTTGGCTGCCCAGGTTGAGTGCAGCTGTTCCACCAAGCCCAGGCAGTTAAAAACACCAGTGGCTTTCTGCAGGATGAGAGGGTGTAAGGCAGGACTCTGGTGCAGAACAGCTCTTTCCCTTTAAATTCACACCCTAGGCCAAGCATGTTTTGCAAGAGCCTCCCTGTGCAGACAAGCCCCGAGGCTCCAGTGCAGAAAAACGCTGCTGCTGGGGGAAGCACCCAAACCCTTCTGAGGCAGGGCCCCAGCATTGCTGCTGCGCCTGCATGCGGCACCAGAGACGGGACAGGCCCCGAGAAACGGGCTCTCCATCACCAGAGGAGACACTCAGAGCCTCTTCTGACCTGCAAAAAACACCAGGAAGAAAAGGACAGGAAAGGAGCAGAGGAGGGGACAGATAGACACCAGATATGCAGCTCTGCTCATTTGGAAATCACGAACTGAGCCTCTTCTTCTTGAAAATGGTGATATTGGACTAAGCAGAAGGAGATTTCCACCTAGAGATGTGTTTGGGGCTTGCTGTTATCTTTGATGTTGTGAATGTTTAGGGCCCATATAGGACATGCTGTCTGGCTCTGTGCTGCAATGACAAAGGGTAAGAGAAATTGGAGAGTCCCAGAAAATAAAGCAAATAGAGCACCTGGGGCTTTACGGGAAATACCAGATTATCGCAGCTCTGGCAATAAAACCAAAACTGCTGGCAGTGCTTCAGATTACAACTGCTTCTTTCTTCCCTTCTATGCCCCCAAAATGAACAAGACACCTACCTAACCCCAAAGAAAACCAGAGTTGTGACTCACAGAATCTCCCTCAAACAGCAACTCAAAACATTACCAACAGGAAAATGTTACAACACACGAAATGAGCAATGGCCCTGCCAACACAAGGCTGCTTCTTAAAATTGCATGGCCTGCCCACATTTTCTAAATATAGGATAGACAAGAAAACCTCTCCAGAAGTCCTAATAATCAAAAAAAAACCCCACCAAATGCATGCTACATGGACTGAGGGGGTTTTGAAAGTTGGTATCAACACACTTCCATTGCACTGCAATTTCTGCCACTCCTGCTTTCTTTTCTGTCCAGCAGTTGCAGGTAGAATGGATAAATCTGACCACAAAAAAGGAGTAATTCCCTGAACTGCAGCTTAGGAAAGTCCCAAGCAACAAGAGCAGCATCGCAACTTCTGGTCTGCAGATTCAGGAGGGCAGTCTGGGAGTGTGCCTGGGGAAGAGCTACAAGTGTTTTTGGAAAGAGTTAAAGCTTAGGAGGTGTGTGGGAGCCAAGGTCACTTGGCATGGGCAGGGTCTGCAGCACCTCCACCACCACCAGCAGGGCAGATCAGCAGCACTGCACCCTCCTCAACAAAGGAGCTCAGAGGGGAGCACTGAAGAGCCAGAAAGCTGCCAGAAGGGCTCTGTGCTGGAGCTACCCAGCCCCAGGTTGTGCTGTGCCTTTACTGCTGCTTTGCCAGGGCTGGTATCCAACAGCAAAACCCCCTCAGGACACGTTCCTGCAGCAGTGCCCCTTCCCCTGTTTCCCACTACAGAGAGCCAGGACCGTCTGCCCACGACATTTTTCACTTGACAGTTTTTCTTTGGTTACCAACAAACCTTTTCCCCCTCATGCCTGAAAGTGCACAGCCCTGAATCAGGAGAGCTGAGTCAGACCCTCAGCAGCCTCAGTGGCTGCAGCAGAGCTGCCTGAGTGTCACCAGAGCATAGGGGCTGGCCACTGCCCTCCCCACCCTGGCCTCCCAAAATAAACCCCAGTGCTCATTTCACCATCATTCCTCCAGATTTATAGCATTTTCTCCCCCAGCTACCACCATATTTGCCAAGATATTTGATAAGACAAGGGAAAATGGATTTAAACTGAAAGAGAGTAGGTTTAGATTGGATGTTAGGGAGAAAATCATCCCTGTGAGGGTGGGGAGGACCTGAGGTTGCCCCATCCCTGGAGGTGTCCAAAACCAGGTGAGACAGGGCTTGGAGCAACCTGGAACAGTGGAAGGTGTCCCTGCCCATAGCCGGGGATGGATCCAACCCAAACCAGTCTGTGATTCTCAGATTCTACGACTCAAGGTGACCCTCCTGTGAAATCCATCCATGTTTCTTCATGGATCTGAAACCTTGATACCCAGGACTCTCCCTTGATCCACATGGGTCTGCTTCTGACAGCAGAGAGGTTTCCTTATTCCTGCATGGCCCTGCTGGCAGAAAGAGGGGGAGTCAGGACTCACCAGGATGGGCAGAGGGAAGGACACCCAGGAGCAGGCAGTTCATACTGCCTCCCGTCTTTCTGAGAGTATCTTTTTGGGATAAAAGGTTCCAATTCTGGACAAACAGTATTCATACCTAGAAGCACTGGGAGAAGTAACCCAGGACTGAGTTGGAAATGTTCTTTCAAGCTGAGGAGCAGCACGGTCATTATCATACACGTGCTGCTTTTGGTACCAAGTCATCATTTCATGAAAGATCCAGGGTAAATTTAGCTTTGGGCTGACTTGTTTTTGCTTGGTCATATAACTGGCATCTCTGCAATGTCAGGATCTCTCCTGAGATGCAAGTTTTAGCCGTGCTTGTTACCCCACAGCTATCCAGAGGGTTTATTTTAGCATTCATTAAACGTGCCTCTCACGCAGCCTCTCAGCACAAATACAGAAACCTAATCTCATTTATTGACAAATGTGAAGCAAAATATACTTCCATGCCAAGAAGTTCATTGCATTCTTTGTCCTTGCCCTTCAGGCAAAAGCCTGAATGAGCAGATGAAACACGAAGGATCTCTGCAAGGGAAATGAACTGTGCCTGGGGCAGTGATCTGGGAGACTCCTGGCCTTTGAGAGACATCCTGCCCTGCTCCAGCACCTCCACCCCTGGGTGCTGTGAGCAAGGGACCTGCTAGCGAGGCTCTCTGGATCCCAACCACTTGAACTCAGCCCTTTTCAGGCATCAAATTCACGGCACAAGACCCACAGCTCGTTCTGCTGGTGGCAGAGCCAGAGCCCAGCGCTGGGATCTGGTGTGAGCTGAAGCTGCTGTGCCCCTCCCCGATGGCATCAGAGCAGGCACAGAGCAGGCAGGCTGAGGGAACCCTGCTTTGCACTGCCAGCTGTCCACCCAGAAGGGAGCTGTGGGCTCTGGGGTGTCTCCCAAGCCTCTTTCCCCACCACTATTCCTCTTGCCTCCAAGCTCTGCTTAGAAGTCAGGCAGGTGGGTGGTTTTTTTTTTGCTTTGCAGCGCAGCTGAGGTTTCTGTCCTGCAGGGAGCAGCAGGTTTGCAGGGGCAGGGCTGAAGCTGGTTACCCTGTGTGCACAAGGACTGTGCTAGCAGCTGACACATCCTCCTCCCCTCCCTCCACCCAGCCCAGCTCCACATTCCTCTCTCTGCCCCACTCCCCTGAGCTGGGAGTGGGCACAGGAGACAGGCACCTGAGCAGCCATGCAGGGGGGACATGGCCAGCTTCAGGGGAGCACCTCTGCCTCTGTTCCCTGGCCCTCTGTCTCCTGGGAACATCCATACCCAGTTCCCTGCTGGCACCTGAGCTCCTTGGCTGATCCACCTTCTCACATCAGCAATGAGGAAACACCAGGGGCTCTGAGGAGACTCCACAAACCCACACCTGCACTACTGCTGGAATAAGACCAGCCTGCCCCCAGAACAAGGAGATTTCTCTCCAGGAGCACTTGGGTCAAGCCAAGGGGTGGGAAAGAGCAGGGACACAAAGAGCTCTTTTGGTGTGCTTTGAACCAGAGATGGAGATGCTGAGCTTGGGAGTGTTGTCAGTGGAGGAAGAGATGTACAAGGAGCATCAGGGTAAGTACAGGGTCTGCCAGAGTAGTGTGCTAGCCAAAATTGCATCTCCACACCCCCAGAGGGCTGGAGCACATCAGGAACCAGGGAATTCTTGCAAAGCCCTATGGACTTCAGAGGGAGAGAAAAAATTCATATGAGCACAAACATATGTACACATGCACATGCACACACAGAGTTTTGGAGGGGAATGAAGCCCCAGCCTTCAAATCAAAAACTGTTGAAAGCCAGAGGGTTGGATGCTCAGCTGATACATATCACACATCCACCAAGAAAGCCAGAGGAGATGGGTCAGAGAAACATCTGCTGAGAACCTGCTAGATGGATTTCAATCTGATTTTACCCTCAAATTAAGCAAATGTGCAAATACTGACACCAAAAAGAAGTTTCTCTGAAGGGCTTCCAAACATCGGTCAATGATGTAGGAAATCTGGTTCCAATTTTTGGGGTGTTTTTTTTTTTTTAAATAAACCAACTAAACACTAAAGCACCTGACTTTAGTGTAGTCTTAGGGTAAATTAAAGTTTCACTGCTTGACTAAAGAACACTTTTTCTGTCCATTTCACACATTTATCGTTGTCTTTTTCTGATCTGCCAGCCACCAAATATCAGACTTGGAAAGTAAATGTGGTTCCCTTCTCCTCCTCATCCTCCCCATCTATGGATGAAAATTTAGCAAGAAAAGCTGGGCTCTGACTTCTAGTTGTAGTCAAACATCTAAGTAGTTGGTAGGGATGCATCACATTGTAGAAGAGCTGCAGGACCACCAGACTCCTCAGAAGTTTGATCACACCATTTCTGCAGGAAGACAGCCTTGTGTGGGTTATTGATCTCTGCAAAGCACCTCGCCCTCGTACTGAGCAGCTCTTGCCTTCCAGGCACGCCTGAACTAAAATCCATGATAAGAACTGATGACTGAGTCTGCCAAGCCTAATTACCAGAGTTATTAATTACCTAAAATGTTTAATTTTTACCATTATCTCTTGTATTTGTTGTTACAATTTGAAACATCTCAAAAATGCAACAAAAGAGCACTGCCCTTGTTGGAGAGGGGACCATCCCGGGTCACATTGGTTCAAATGCCATTTGTCACCTGGGCACAGCACCAGGACCAGGACTCAGCCTGGAGGCCACACACGCCTCTCCCTGCTCTGGACACTCCCATGGGATGTTGAGGGAATGGGCAGTTTTGCCCCAGTCAGTCCCTGTGGGTCCATGAGAGCTTCCCCCTTGGGCAGAGTCCCCTTCCCCAGCCACGTGACTTTGTTGTCCTGTCCCAGACAGGAGGTCAGCACAGCAGGTGATGCATGTCCGAGCTCCAGCCCTGCTGGAGAGGCCTTCGCCCTCCCAAAGTGCCTTCCCTGCCAACACGTCCCTGCCCAGCCCCAGGGCAAGGAGCTCCACACAGCCCGAGGGACTCTGGGTGAGCCAGGAGTGCTGGGAGGCTCCTACCCAGCTTTCCACAGCCTCCAGCCTCATCCTCAGTGGCACAGGTGCAGCTTTCCCAAAGGAAAGCTCCAGGTTATCTCACAACCTCTGCTCTGAACACTGTTTCTAGCACAGACATCCAGTCTGTACTGGGATTTCACAGTCTTGTGACTTCTCAGCCAAAGGAAACAGCCTGAACTTAGCATCCTAGGCAGGAGTTGTATCTCTCAAGCTCCTCTTGAACTTGATTTCTTCAAGTTCTCTTCAAGAGACACTGTGTTTTTTATGGAGCTTTGCTGCCAGAAGAAAAGAAGCACACCCAAGCAGGAGGTGTGTTACCCAAGGCTGCCCTCACTGCACATGCCAAGAGCTGTAACAGAGCTCTCAGGCACTGGAAAAGGCACAAGATCATACAATCCCAGTGCTGAACATCCCCCCCTAACACACCTGAAAGCACTCATTGGAATCTGAGGGAAAGTGAGAAGGGGTCAGAGGAGCAGGAGGCTCATCTCCCCCCATTTCACTCCTCAGGAGTTATTCCACGGGACAACCTGCCACAGTCTCATCCCGCCTTCTCCAAGCAGTTTTCAGCTGCAGTTCCATTGGAGCTCAGCCCTGAACCAAGCCTAGGGCTGAGGGCAGCACTCAGAGCAGGACTCAGGCAGTCCAGAGGCAGGAGGAAGGATGTGAGAGCCAGGCTGCTGATGGCAGCACAGCTTCCCTTCAGCCAGGTTGCAGCTGGAGCCCATCACATTAATGAGGCAGGAGAATGAGCTGAGCACATGACCTCCAAGGTCGGCAGCCAGGCTGTGCTCAGCCCCTCTCCAGATGTTCCTCCTCTTCCCAGAGATTGCCTCTCCCAGGTTACTTACACCTCCAAAAAGGGATTGAAAATGGAATGCCCAGGGCTCTGACTCACCAGTTTTTGGATCCATAGTGGGATTACTTACTAATGCACTGTTCTGCTGCATCCTGCCCCTCTGCCAGCCGTTCCTAGCCCTGTAGTCTGCCTGAGTGCAGAGATGGGTCATCCCTCAACCCTGCTGGGTCCCTCTCCTGTTTGTAACAACACCTGAGACTATGAGCCACGGACAGTGGAGGAACAGAGCTGCATGCTCTGCTCAATCCCTCCTTCAGCAGGGCTCCAGGGAAGACCAGAAAGGAGCTGGGATTTCCCTCTTCCTTCACCCCAGCATGAATCACTGGAGCTTGTGAGTCAGACCCCCTCCATTCCCAAAGCTGAGCAAGTCCCTGCACGTTCCCTGGAGTGTGGTAGCTGTCCCCATGTGTGCTCTGAGCCACATGGAGCTCCAGCCCATGGATTGAGCCCCTGGAAACAAGCATGTGGACAGATCCTGGAGCACAGCTGCCATCTGCTACCTTGTGTGCCTGGGTGTTTATAGAAAACAGAACTGCTACTGTGGGATATCCGCTGTGGGTTATCCTTCTTGTAAACAAACCTTTTTGGCTAATATTTCTACGAGCTCCTTAGAACTGGAGTCTTTCCTGTGAGCAGAAAGCTGAGAGCAGATCAGGAGCATGTTCACCCTGCAGTGTGGACAGAGCCCACGCAGGGGTGCCTTGGCTGGCAGGGGAGGAGCTGCTGTGGTTGTGCTGCTCTTGAGTGTCTCTGAGGCCACGAGATACAGCCAGCACTCAGCACCTGCAAGGGGCTTCCACATCCTCTCCAAGCTCTGTGGTAAGGTGGCAGCACTCCAAAGTACCCCAGGCTCATAGAGCTGGGCAATGTGCACCTGCTTCTGCTACAGTCCCTCTGCTGGCTCCTGCCCAGGGGCACCTTCCCCTTCAAGCTTTGGGAGTTTCAATTGCAATACCCTTCTGCACAACCTTTCCACCAATTCCTGACTCATCTGGGAACTGAGGTCAAGCCAGTTCCTACTGAAACATGAGATACTCTCTGCAGAGACTCTTCACCTGCTCTCTGAGTAGTTTTCCAGCATTAGCAATTGCCATGGGCAGCTCAAGAAAAGCACAGTGCCTGTGCTGCCAGCTTATTAGCACTGACAAACAACAAAAAGCTGAAGCACACGCAATGTTTTCCTCAACACCAAATAAAAATAAGAGAGAATGCCTGGAATTGCTGAGGAATTTAACCAACCAAATGCTTTACATTTCTCTGGTCTTTTCTCCCTGAGTGACCTCACGAAAGTACAGAAGAAATGCAGACCCTTTTCAACTTGCTCCTTGCCTATCTCGCTAGCAAGGTTTCTTCCAGATGTTTTTTCTTCTCATCCCAATCACCTGCCACTGCTCTGGCTCTGCTCAGCTCTGCTGTGAACTTTGGTGTTGGTCTTGGTCCATTTGTCCCACTGCCCCAAAGCCTACCCCAAATCTTTCAGAATGTGCCAGGGCAGCTGCTTTTACGCTCACAGTCTTGTCTCAATATCATGATTTGACTGCCCCATGCCGTGCACAGTGCATGATAAAATACATCTTCTCTTGCAGCGAGGAAGTTCTCTCCCAGCCCTGAACTTTGTGGGAGCATTTCACATGAATTTGTGGCTCTGTTCCTACATCCTGCAGCTCATTGGTCCCTGCAGCGTGTGCCTTCCACGTGTGCTGGGTGGGACACAGGCCATCTATTTTTCAGTGCATGTCACAAACTTCTAAATGAGGGATCCTGATGGTTTGTTTTCATAGGTGGACACCATCTCCCTCTGGAGGCCTTCACAGGCTCTTCCACTGGCTGAAGCTGTAGCCAAGGCATTCACTTTGGGACAGCTGCATTGCTAGAGGCATGAAAATGTGAGTTTAGGTTAAAGATAGTCCTTGTCCTCAGAACAAAGTTAGCACTTCACATGAGATCAGAAATCCTCTTTTACACATTCACAGAAGCCAAAACAATTGTGTTAAAAGCCGCAGTGGAAGACAAATCCTCTCCTCCCCTGAGTTTTAGAGACCTCGGGGGAAATCCAGCACACCCCGTGGCACATGGATGCTCTTTCCTGAAACTACTCTTTCAGCCCTCTCTTCCTTCCAGAGGTTATTCTGCTGCTCTGGCTCACTGACCTTTACCTGGGGCAGTCCCCCAGAGCAGCTGGCAGGGCTGGGACATCACCTCTGAAGCCCAGGCAAGTCAGAGCTGTCCTGGGGCCCTACAGAGCACACCCCAAAGGGGTGCTGAGTGTAATTTTCCATGCAGACTCCTAAGAGCACAAGGGTGGATCAAGACTCTCAGAATGCCTTAGGGATCAAAGTCTGGCCCTCAGCAGAGGCTGCTCAGGGATGCAGTGTGAAGGATGAAGGCTGTGCACATTGCCATCATACCCTTACTTTGCCCTGCACAGACAATCAAATGGGTGTTCCTGTCCTGATATCTGTACATACTGCATGAGATTTCTGTAGATTCCTCTTCTGCCTCCTGGTTTCAGAGGGGTCAGCACATCCCGTTTGCAGGGAAATTCTACAGCCTGGGGAAACAGAGAACACAAATCCCCCTGACACTGCCCAGCCAGGGTCCTGGTGTGTGCCAGGGCTGGCTCTTTGTGTCATCCTGGGCTGCTGGAGAGCAGTCTAGGTCCAGCCTCAAGCTGAAGAAATGGTCCACAGGATGGCCCACTCTGGTGTCCAGAGTGAGGGTCTGTGTGCCTGGACTGGGACATCCACTCAGAAGGGGTTGGAGGAGGAATTCCTCACTTCTAAAGGTTCTTTTGGGGAACCATTGCTATGGTGTCTCTTACACCACAAAGCAAAGGTGACCCATGATGTGAAAAGGTGTTCTCAGGTTCCACTGGACCCAACCAACCCAACCCAAAGTGGGGTTTGATTCAGGGACACCACAGACAACCAAGTGTCTTCTTCAGCAAAGAGAGGGCAACCTCTGCAGCAATGCAGGGCAAACAAACAACCAATCCAGTTAACAAGAAATGCAAATCAAAGGATGCTGTGTAAGCCAAATACAGAACCTTTCAGTTCTCTGGTTGAGGCACAGACAGGATGATAGAATCACAGACTCATTGAATCATTTAGATTGGAAAAGACCTCTGAGATCAGCAAGTCCAACCTTTGACCAATCACCACCTTTTCAACCAGACCAGAGCACTGAGTGCCACATCCAGTAATTTCTTGAACACCTCCAGGGATGGTGACTCCACCACCTGACCAATGCAATCATCCCCAAAGATCAATGCAATCATCCCCAATTCTACTCTGGATCCATTAGCAGGGAGAAGGGGGTTTGCACTCCAGCCAAGGTGGCTGGAGTGGGATTTATTGTTGTGATGAAACAGTTGTGGGATTTATATGTGATGGAGCAGCTGACAATGCACCTCAGCAGAAGACTTGGTTGTCAGTGGGAGTAACAACAGGTAAAGGGTCTTTCCTTTTTCTCTCCAGGGCAGTGAACTACTGCAGGGCTTTGATGTGGCACAAGAAAACTGAGCCTCAGCTCACCCCTGGCCCTTCTCAAAGCAGGTGGCTGCCCCCTGGGCAGTCCCATCTGCCTCATGTCCCCGCTGTGCCCGAGCCAGAGCCTCCCAGTGCACCAGCCCCTCCTGCTCCCAGCAGAAGAGATGCCCAGGATGCAGGCACTGCCCTGTGCCCTGTGCATTTCAGAGGCAGGGGCAGGGTGATGCTGGTGATGGCTTGAGACAGCCCCCAGCCCCTGCACCCTCTGAGCCCCCAGGGCAGAACCACCATCTTCGAGCAGCTGTTGCTTCTCCCTGGTGATTCCAAGCTCTCTGTCTTGAAGCTTTCCCAAAGCCTCCTCCCAGATCCCACAGCACCATCAGCTCTGTTCTGATGTCACCAGCCTGCCACAGCATCAGCACCCACTGCCACCCCAGCAGCTCGGGGCACAGCAGGGCCTCCATGCTCAGGGTGAAGGGATGAAAAAGGGAAAGGGCAAATCCTGCCACCAGTGATGCCAGTGCAAAGCCAGAACAAACCTGCCCAGGCCAAGAGCAGTCACTCCTGCCACTGCAGCAGGACCAAGAGCACAGCTGCAGCCAGGCAAGTGAGGAGCTGAACTGACAGGCTCAGCACAGGACCCGGTCCAGCTTGTAGCCTCTTTTAACACTGATAAAACACAAAGCCTTACACAGTTGCTGCTCTCTCCAAATGCACTGCCAGATAAACCACAGATAAGAAACAGCCCAGGATAATCCCTCCCTGATACCATGAGAGAGAAAGGAATTACACTGGGCTGCATTACCACCAAACCTTCTGTATCTTTCCAAGACAGTTCTTGCACTACTCATGTACTCAGGAATTGAACTGTATCCATTAAAACGTTTAATCCTGGCAATATCATAAATATTGCCTTACCCAGTCAGCAAGGAACAGTCAGATCTCTGAAGAACAGCCTGATTTCAGGAATATCAGCATATCAGCATATCAGCAAAGACCCCACGTGTCTTTCACTACAGGTAATTGCAGTTACCTCAAAAACTGAGGCTATAACTAAAACCTGATCTCTGAGATTTGGTCTGTCTCAAGGAACAGTAGCTGTGATCCTCAAATTTTATGACTTTTGATATTAACCTCAGGAAGAAGCAAGAAAATAACCAACTAAACAGCAAATCACCACACAGCAGAACCCCCAGAGAATCAGCACAAACTCCCTCAATTCCCCTATCACCATGACAGGAGCTGAGTACTGCTGTTCATCAAAGAGCGTATTGCCCTGCAGTCCTGGGGCTTTGGGCATTTAAACAAAAAACAAACAAACAAACAAAACCCAAACAAACAAAAAAATAAAAACAAAACAAAAAAAAGGGAAAGGAAAAAAGATAAAAGAGAGAAGATGAAGAAGAAAGCAAACCTGTAACAAAAGCAGACCTATAACAGCATGAAATATGAATGAGATGCAGAGATTTGCACACTCGCCTGGCAAACAGTCCCTGGCATTTGCACCCTCATGCAACCCACAAGTACTTTCCTGCTGGCTTGTCTCTTCTTCCTTTAAGTAAAATTTGTTAAAAGTGGGAAGTACCTTTTCCTGGGTCAGGTTCTCTTTCCCCTTTTTTCCCTTCTTTGTTCTTTTTGCTCTTTCCTTTCCCTTTTTTCTTGTTCTCAGACATTCTGCACAAGTGTTTACAGTCTCAGGAAAAGACAGTCCACACCAGATCTATATGCCCCACGACTGCTACTCCAAATGTTACTTGCCAGCTGCAACTTCCGACTGTTCTTATATTGTTTCTGACACAGACAACACCCACCACTGGGTGGAGAAGCAAAACTTTAACCGTTTGCTCACTGCTCCCAGTTGGCTGAAGAGATGCCCTGGTTGCAGTGGGAGGATGAGGGAAGCAGGGCTATGGGACAGGAGAAGCTCACCCAGGAGTGTCTTGGACACATGAAGTCCAGAGGTGGTTTTCCACTTGCTGATTCTGTCTCTGACTGAAAGTAAGTTCTGAACAACTTCTGGAGCATCACAGAAATGAGTGTTTTGGGGAGTTGCTGAGGTTCAGACAGTGACATGAGAGAGGCAGTGGAGTCTAAAGAGAAGGGCAGAGGTTTGCCAACCATTTTAATTTTGCTTTGATCCTGCAGAGGGGTTAAGCTGGCCTTTCTCTTCCTATTGTTGCTCCCACCATAAATCAGAGTGACTTCACCTGCCGCGGCACCTAGCTCTTTGTTGTTCCAGGAAGACATTCCAAAAGTTAGGAATAGCTGTAGAGCCCTTACCTGCACTTCTTGTCTCTGTCCTCCATCCCTTGGAGCTCTAGGTGGTTGGTTAAGCCCACATCTCACCTGCTTGGGGGTTAATCAGGCCCTTTCCACAGTCCAACACGTGCTGAGTGACTCAGCCCGGTCCCTTTCTGCAGGGCTGCCCATGCTGACATGGCCTCAAACATCCATCAGGATCCCCAGCTGGAAAGCCCCAGACAACTGCCAAATCATTCCCAGAGGCAGCTAAGGGCTTCAAAGGCCCAAAGGGGGCAGAAGCTGTGGGGCACTGCGTAGCACATTTGATGCAGTTATCCATGAATCCAATGCAGTTCCGCACCGGTGAGCAAAGCGTGTCCTCCAGAGACGGCTCCCGCCTGGTGTGTGGACATCAAGAAATGAACGAGGTATCAGCCCCCTTGGGATCCTCTCCCAGTGGTTAATCACCCTCATTGTTAACAATGTCTGCCTGCTCTGAAGTGAAATATCTGCCTTCACTGTCCAGCCATTGTTTCTTACTCTTGTTTTCTCCTCTAGATTAAAAAGCCCTTCAGCAACTGGTATTTTCTCCCATGGAAGTACTTACACTCTGTAATCAAGTTATCCCTCAATTTTCTTTTTTGATAAGCTAAACAGATCAAGGGGGTTTTTTCCGTTCCTTGCTGTATGGCATTTTCTCCAGCTCAGAATCATATCTGTGGCTATCCCATTTTGCAATATCCTACTTAAGCTAAGAACACAAAAACCAGGCGCTATTCCATTGTCTCTTGTGGACAGAGGAAAATACAGAGGCAAAATCCCTACTGCCACCCATTCCCAGCCTTTTAACTCCCAAGTGCTACATTCAGGCACTGGGCTTCCCATGGAAAATCTGTCCCTCTGTGTTTCTATTGCAGGTCCTATCAAGTCCCTGCTCTGCCAGACAGAGTCACCAAGAGGAATTATTTTGCTCCTTCCCAGCCCCAGTCTCTGTGGTGAAGTTTTTTTGTTTTCAAGGGGCCAGTGTGCCAAGACACACAGAGTACCCTCTCTAGCTTCTTTCTCCCCACTGACCCTTGAGACCCCACCAGTCTCTGTCTCTGATTTTATGAGCATTTTATTATTATTATTTATTATTATGCTGATTTTATGAGCATTTTCACCTCCAGGCTGCTGGTGACAATGATGTAACAGGAACACCTCATGGAGCAGTGACCTCCTGCCAGCACTGGCTTTCTGGTACCTGTTAGTCAAACACTCCTTCACCTGTATGTGAGGGGCAAAGGAGACCTTCCAACACTCCCCTCTGCAGTTAGAGCAGAGGACATCATCACACTGAGCACTGGGGCACAGCCTAATGAGAAGCTGAGGTCTGAACACCAGAGAGCACCTGGACAAACCTGCTCTGAACTGACATAAAAGCTCCCAAGCTGGCTGATTTGGAGTTGGAGCCTAATATACATTATTTTAACCTAGAACCATAGAATGGTTGTGGTTGGAAAGGACCTTAAAGCTCATGTCCTGCCACCCCTGCTGTGGACAGGGACACCTTCCACTGGACCAGGGTGCTCCAAGCCCCATCCAGCCTGGCCTTGGACACTTCCAGGGATGGGGGCAGCCACAGCTGCTCTGGGAAACCTGTGCCAGAGCCTCACCACCCTCACAGGGAAGAATTTCTTCCTAATATCTAATCTAAACCCACCCTGTTTCAGCTTAAGGCCATTCCCCTTATCCTCTCTCTCTATGCCCTTGCGAAAAGTTCCTCTCCTGCTCTCCTGTAAGCACTTTCAGGTACCTGAAGGCTGCTATAAATTCTCCCTGGAGCCTTTTCTTCTCCAGACCCTCTGTGTTTCCTTGTCACAGGACAGCAGTTGTCCCTCATACTGTTTCTTTTCCAAAAGCAAGGTAATAGTGGTTATCATCTAGTTAGTGTCTTCTGGGTCATTATGAATGATGATTCCCACATGGTTACTCCACTCTTTGGCTCATTACCATACTCCTCTTAGCTAATATGTTTGTAAAGCCCTGTAATTCTGTACTTGAGCTCTACTTGATAGGCGATTTCCCTCCAGATGTCTTTAAGTTTGTTGTCTACACATCGTAATTCTAGACTTATATGGATTGCTACCTATTTTTCTCTTTACTAAATTTGTTGATCTTCTTATTGCTTCCAGCTGTGGCTTTCAGTGCTACCAAGATATCTATGGGCTAAACCTTGTCCATATTTGTGACTCTGAAACCTCAGCTTTCTTGGCCTCTGCTCAAAGAGCTCCCAGTTCTACTCATTCTCTTGAGAATGTTTTAACACCCAACTAATTTCACCCAGTTTTTCTCAGCCTTAGGAAAACTTTTCCTTGGAATCCTCAGGAGTGGATCACACCTGTATGATTAGAGCTCCCATCTCATATCTTGTATGAATGGAAACCCACCATGGGCACTGTCCCCAGGCCAACCACGAGGGATTAACACAGCCACCTAAATCCATAAAACAGTATTTACCAGGCATAATGTGGCCCAAACCCAGTACTCTGGGTTTTGGTGTTAATAAATCTGCTGAGTTTTGAGGGACTTGGATGTTTTACTCCTAGGGATAGCTGCCTTGCCAGCACGTGTGTCCCAAATGGATGTCTGTCATAAAAAACACATTTTCCTCCCTCCTTTCTTTTCTTTTGCAATTATGTTTTCATCCTGAAATAGTTTTTCCCACAAATTTCTTCACATGAGGACTCTATTTTTAAGCTCCTCCCCACCATTTCTGAAGATAAACTATAGCTCTTCCTCCCCGCCAGCAAATTTGCCTTCATTCCTGTTAAAGACACAAAGTCTGTTTGGTTTTGGGATCATCTTTCCAAAATCCTTGTGTTTGGAAGGGGTTTTTAAAGGTAACAAGTGCAGCTAAGATGATGCCCTGCCTTTTCTTCCCCCACTTTTTCCAAATGAATGAATAATCAAAGATTTGTTGCTGCTGAACAGTGTCCAGAGGGTGAAGCTGTGCACAGCTCAGCTCCAGCATCAGAAAATTAAAATCTAAGTCTAAGAAGAAGTGGCAGTGTGTGGCTTGGCCCACCATCCTGAGCAGCCTGGGATTTGTGATGGGGAGAATCAGCACCAGCACCACCCAGTGTGGCTATTTTTGTACTTTGGCGCAATCCCGGTCTCACCTGTGATGGGTGAGGAATATTACATGCAGATAAATTTTTACCTTGGCAGGTGTACATCTTGTACATCTTGATACCTTATCCGAGGGGCTGGCCCCTGTCCCAGGGTAGGGACCCACCCCTCCAGATCCAGCTTTATCGTGGGTTGTACGGAATACGCTCTCTGCTGAGCGATCCCAACATCCTCACACAGGAGCCACCTCAGTCCTCCCGTGGCTGCACTGATCCAATTAAACCTTCCAGTGGCAAGTGGATTCCAGCTTGGTGTCCCAGGTGCCTCATCTGCTGGTCGGTGCACATTTCACCAGCTGTGCTCTCACAAGTCACTTAATACTTCATTCTAAAACAGCTTTTAATGTTTATGGCTTTAAACACCTTGTGGAGAGTTATAATCTAAACCACCATCAACACATGGGTTTTTCAGTCTTTACAATTCCTGTGCAGCTTTAGACTTGAAGGAGAAGAGGGATGTAATTATATAAGAGGCTGAGCCATACCTTAAGCACAGATAATTCTTGCACAAAATCCAGCATTCTGAGCAACAGGATGAGTTTACCAGGCAGAGAATCCTTACCCTTGTCAGGATTTGCCTATATTCAAACCCAACAAGTTGGAATCTTTTATAATCCCCTGGCAATCAGAACAAAGATCAGGCAAAAGAGAACCTCCCTACCTCATCCCCTACATAGTATCCATTGCCATCAGATGCTGTGGAATTGCTTCTTCAAACAAAGATCCCAGATCAGCTCGGTGGAGAATGGATCTGTGGAGAAGAGTGACGCTGCTGCTCTGCACTCTGGCTTCTTTTCTGGGAGGAGAGAAGGCATCGCTCCCGTGCGGAACAGCAGTGTGTTCCCCAGGGCAAAACAGCCAGCTTTGCATCTGAGAAGAAATTCATACAACACCTCCTGGCCTGATGGGGATTAATAAAAAAGCTCTGAGCCATCACTGCTCCTTGATATGAGCTGAAACCCAGACGGCCAGCCCGTTCCAGCTCCTGCAGACTCCAAATTTCAGGAGCGCAGTCAGGCGCGCACGCTCCGCACACGTCTGTGGCTGCACTTACAGCAGCAATCTTGGGAGCACAGTGACCCATTTTAAATCGTGGCATTCTCACAATCTTCCACTGTTGGCTTAACTCTGCCTTCACTGGCATCACCAGGAGGTGGCCGTCAGCTTCTGGGGAACCTCTGTGTCACATTCCATGGGCTGTCCTGGAACTGCCAGCTCCTGCTTAACGGTGGAGTCAACCCAAAATTGGTGGTAGCCAGAAATACTTGCACTCTATTTCTGGAGATGTGGAATAAAGGAAGGCACAGTAGGGCTGTACCTGTCAGTATCCCTTTGGCTTCCCAATGCAATCTGCTGGACACCATTTCTCTACAACCCTGCTCCTACAAGGCGCAGCAGACCCGGCAAAAAGGGCTACGGGCATCATGAAAGCAGCAAAGCTGAGGCTCCTGACAAGCAGAGTCCCACCTACACTTTTCTGAAGCAAACCCACTGCAAAGCCCTCGTGCCACTGCTTGAGACCCTTGGGGTCATCCCCTCACAAGTATCTCCTGCCAGAGGACAAGATACTGGCACTTGCTGGACCACCAGCTCAACACAAGCTGTGCAGCAGGTTTGTCTGTGGGCACTGACAACTGGGAAAGGTATTTTTAAGCTAAAAACACCATCCTTCTTTTTGCAGCTCGTGCTGCCACAACTTTTGCTGCCATGAAGGAAAAGAGAAAAACCACTCAGCACATACAGCTATTTATCTGTCCAATAAGGACAACGAAGCTCCACTCGAGCATTGCCTGATATCCTTGCACTGCGCAAATGGCATTTTTGCCATTCTCAGTTTCCCATCTGCTTTTTCCCAAATCCAGCCCCACACCCACTGCATGTGCACATGCAGCTCTGAAAGGGCCCAAGTCCTGAGGATGCTTGATAGAGACCTGACACAGCCAGCCCAAGTAGGATATTTCACATGGCATCTCCCTTTCCTTTTCATCCTTAAGGAATCAAATCCTCATCCTCACAGGATTTATCACATAGCAGTAATGTCTTACAACCATACATGGTTTTGCTCACAAAAGTGAACATGTTTTACCAAATCTTATTGAAATTCAGCTGAATTTAATTCTGAAAGCAGGCAGGAAGACAGAGAAGCAGCTCCTGAAGGTGTCCTCAACCCACTGCTGACACATTCAGCAAGCCCATCCCTTGGACTCTGATACCAACGGAGTCACCACCAGCTTAGAGAAATCCCAGCCCTTGTTTGCAGCTGCTCCATGTGGGTGAAAAGTGGGGCTACACCAGGCCCCACTGCTGGAGAAGATGGGCACTGTGGGTGCCTCTGTGGGTGTCCTTTTGTCCCACAGGTTCCCCTTGATGCCTGGGTGCCCTCCCACAGCTGCCAGCTCAGTCACTGCTCGTGGCCATGGCTGCTCCTGGCCCATCAGAGCCGTGACACTCAGCCTTGCTGAGCTTAGGCTCAGGCTCCATCCTTGCTTTGGAAGGGCAGCACCGGGGCTTGTGTGTGAGCAGGCTCAGCTGATGGCTTCAGTGATGGGCTTTAAATCACAGATCTCCCTTTTCCACCTCACAAACTGAGCTTCTGAGGCTGCTCAGAACAGCCCTGCTGTGAAGTGGCACCAACTCACTCATTGTTCTAGGACAGCTCCAGTTAAGTTACTGTGTCTGTGCCCATGAGCCAGCCCAGACACCTTAAAAGCAGAATTCAGCTCCTTGCTGACCCCTCCACCCCAGCCCTCAGCACCTCTGAAACCCTCCTGGATTTTTATTATCCCAGCAAGAGACATCTGCCATTTCCTTTAACAATTCCTCTTTATTTCCTCCTCCTGCCCCTGCAAACAACAGCAATTTCCATGCAATCAATGAACAGGGCATCCTCCATTCACACCTCCATCCTAAACCTCTCAGCTAGGTCTGGCCAGAAAAGGCTAGGAAGTTTTGTGGAAAATTCCAGGAATTCTTACAGTCTCTTTTTCTCTAGAGGCAACTCTGCTAAAGTGCTGAAGGCCCCAGCAGGTTATAGCCTCCCACAAAGAAATGGGAAAGTTGCTTTTAGGAATGTTTATATTTCAGGGATAGCATGAAGCCTCTCCAGCTCAGCCCTTTGCCTGCTCACAGGGTCGGTCTGGAGCTGGAGGAGTGGAAGTGGAGGCAGAGCCGTGCGAGGGGCACTCTGACACCTCAGCTGCTTATCTGAGGGAATCAAAGAGGGATCCTTGGCTGAGCACTGTGCCAGACCTGTGCACAGTCTGGGGAGGTTCTGCTTCCCAGCAGCCACTCTGAGACAGCATCACCCCTCCCTGTCCCACACATCCATCAGTTCCTCACAGCCACACCCACAGGCTGCTGCCCAGACCCACGGGATGGCTGCAAGGCAAAATGCACCCAAAACCACAGCCACACGGCCAGGGACAGAAAAGGCACATCTTTTGTGTTAGCTCCCCCATTCAGAGGAGAACTCAGATAGGATAAAGGTTGGACAGGCTGAACTGAGACCACACAGAGCAAAAATTATCAGAAGCTGCTCTTGGAGTTTCCAGAGATTTGAATTTGGGCAAGAGGCTGCATGTAGGAGATCCCACATGTGTAAGAGCTCATGAGGGTTCATAAAGGAAGGGCTCACCTCATCATGGGTCCAGCTTGCTTCTGGTTCTGTGCAAGCCCCAGAGAATGCAGCTGCAAGGTCCTACCAGCGGCACAGTGGCATCTTGGAAAGCCTCTGCAAGGATATCGACCAGAACACCTGAGCTCTGCCTTAGAGACATGCTTAAAAAAACAATTACAGATTGTATCTCCACCCAAATGAAGGTTCTTTCCCAGAAACCTCTTCCAGGACCTTAAAAGACTAAGAAAAGCAGATACAGCATCACTCACTGCAATGCTGTGGGTGGAGAGCACAATCAGATGGACAAGTACATTATGCAGGGCACATGTTGTTCTGTGTAGTATTTGCCTGGAGAAAATGTGCCTGAAGCAGCAGAGTAATTGGATGTGCTGCATGTGAATCCATGGAGGAGATGCTGTGGGTTAACCCCAGTGGGCAGCTAAGCCTAACATATCACAGAGATGCTGGCTTACTCCTTCCCATCCCCAGTGGGATGAGGTAAGAGAAAAGGAAGAATAAAAGCAAGAAAATTGAGGGTCAGGATAAAAATAACAATAATAACAACAGTTTTCTAAGTGAAGGATGAGTAGAAGAGATGAAAACAAAACAAAAATGTGATGCAAAGGCAATCACTCATCCCCTTCCATGAGTACACGATGCCCAGCCAGCTCCCAAGCATTTGATTAACCCATTTACTGCCAGGCATGGTGCTGAATGGTGTGGAGTATCTCTGTGGTCAGGTCATCTGCCTGCCTGCGTCCCCCCAAACCGACTGCATGGCCCCAAATCTACTCTAACAAAAGTTAGAATTTTAGTGTGTTATTGGTGTTGTTTTGATCAAAAAGCTGAAACTTGGCAATTATGAACCACTGTGAAGAAAACTGACTTTATCCTTTCCAGGCCCAGACCATGAGATATCCAAGGCCCTGTTCAGGGAAGGTGCTGGTGTTCCCATCACCTCCCCACCGAGCACTGTGAGCTGTGCTCCCCCCGGGCAGGCTCTGCTGGCACTGACACCCCGGCTGTCTGTGACACCCCGTGCTTTGGGTGGCCAGGGGACACCAACAGAGCAGGGCCACAGCTGCCAGCCCTGCTCCTCATGCTCCAGGGACAGCGATGGGCAGGGAAAAGCATCTGCTGCTGTCTCTGCCCATGGGAGAAGGGAAGGGGGGAGCTCGGGCAGCCGTGAGAACAGCGACATTCTCTCCCTGGGTAGGAACCGGGGAAGGCAGGTGATGTCAGCACAGAAAACAAGCTGCAGAGGGAATTCCTCCAGGACGTGTGGGGAAGGAGGTGGAGAGGGGAGTCCTTGGTGATTCCCAGAAATAATTCAGCATGAAAAAGCCTGAATTGACAGCACCAGCTACTCAGGCAGGTGAGATCAGCCCGCATGGATTCCAGGCAGCCCTCTGTCCCACCAGGAGTGTGGGGGGGGCAAATCTGTGCCTTGCTCCGAGCTGCCTTAGGATCAGGGCAATGCAGAGAGCACTTTCTTTGCATAACTCCTCTAACCCAGAGACAGAAGACCCCGGGAGAATGATTTTGACTTTGTAGCGGGGAAAAAGCAGCAGCAAATCTGCGTTATAATTTTTGTCCTCCCCAGCACGCTGCCTCTTGTGCAGGTGTGAGGGCACGGAGCACAAGAGGAGCCATCTCCAGACTTTGATTCCCCCCCTCTTCTCACAGCCACTCCGTGTATCTGGCTCCTCCAGGCTGAAGGAAGGCCTCCCACCCTTCACCATTGTCTTTTTGGGCTGCTGCCAGTTCACCTCTGCCTTGGTCACGACGGCGCAGCCAAGGCCACAGCTGGCCCATGGAGATCCCACCTCTGCCCACAGGTGCCTGGAGCAGAGAGCTCAGCACCCTGAGCCCTTGTGATCTGCTCACACAGCCAGGGCTCTCTCCCAATTACTGCTTCCCAACAGCGCCTTCTCATTACATAATTCTGCCTATAATTGTTCTTGCCCAAAGGTATGAGCTGTGTTTCTTGCAGACTATTACCAAAATCATCCTTTTCTGCTCACTGTCAAACCCTCCCTGCCGACATTTATTCTCTGCCCTCTCCCCTCATTTGCCTTGCACCTTCTGAGAGCCCAGTGTGGGGGTTTCCCACGCTGTTATCACCCCTGTCCCCCCGTTATCACCACCCCTTTACACAGTGTGGGGAGTGACCATTCTGCCTGGCAGCCTCTCCCCTCTCTCCCGTGCCAGACAAGTGCTCAGCTCGGCTGCTCCTCCCTCCATCCAGCCTTTCCACATCGTGTGAGCTATTCCAGCTAATTGGTGCTCCAGTCTGCAGCACGGTCTGCGCCGCACCACAGCACACTGCGAAGGGTTATCCGCTCTCTTCCCCAGTCCACTAATTGTGTAATTATGCAGAAATGGCCTGTCTGGTACAATCTATTTCTCATACTCCCCTGTGGTGCTTGTTGCTTACAATGCTCATTATTCCTCTAAGTATTTGCAGACCTTCACCCTCCATCATATTTCCACAAATTGCAGTTCTATTAACAAGGGAACAATTCCTGAAGTCCTTGCAAATACTGTATTCATTTTCTCAACTGCTCCCTCCTTTCTGGCCAGGAGCAGATCGAGCTCTGCCTCCGGGCTGGCTCAGGTCAGGGAAGGTGTCTTTGCTCTGGAGCCTGTCCGTGCCCTGTGCCATCCCCAGGCACGGGGCCGGGCTGTGGGACCCCAGGAGCGGAGCAGAGGGCAGGGAGCTGTCCCACATGGGGTCACACACCTCACCCTCCGCCATGGGGACGTGCCGCTGGCTCTGCGCTGCTCGGCCCATCCCGCAGGGAGACAGGCAGGCTCTGTGCTCATCCCGGCTCTGCCGGGTGCCAGGCTCAGCTGGCTGAGCAATTACACACCAGCTAAAGCCTGTGCTTCAGGCTCAGCTTCCTGCCACAGGCACGCCGTGGGTCTGGGCTCAGAGCAGCCCCTCCAGAGAGAAGGAGCCTGCGCCATGGGTGTCCCCACATCCCCTGCCTGGCGACATCCACAGAACCACAGAGTCATGGACTGTCCTGGGCTGGAAGGGATAGGATCAATAAATCCAACTCCTGGCCCTGCACAGGACTCCTCAGCAATCCCACTCTGTGTCTGAGAGTGCTGTATGGCAGGATTGAGGCTGTGACCACGGCCTGGGGGAGCTTGTTCAGTGCCTGGCCACTGTCTGGGGAAGAACCTCTCCCTGATAGCCAACCTAAAACTCTCCTGACACAGCTCCAGCCATTCCCTTGGGTCCTGTCACTGGTCACAGAGAAAAGAGATCAGTGTCTGTTTCTCCTCCTCACAAGGAAATTGTAGACTGCAAGGAGGTCCCCTCCTTTTCAGGCTGAACAGATCAAGTGCCCTCCTCGGCCGCCTCTCAGACAGCTCCAAACCCTTCACCACCTTCACTGCCCTCTTTTGGACACTCTCTAAGAGTTTAATTTCTTCCTTACATTGCAGTGACCAGGGTCAGCACCAGATCTCCCCAGTCTGGACCTTCTAAACTAGAGAAAGGCTAATGGGCCACAAACATCCTGCTGGCCACGTGATTCAAGGTGGCACAGCCGACAGGAGCCACTGCTGAGTGGGGACATGGCATTTGGGGCAGGCTGGGGAGGTTCTGGACCCATCACAAAGGTCCCTGGGATGGTGGCTCTTCTAGGGCTGTGCTGGAGGTGGGAGATGGCTGTGGAAGGCCAGCCCAGTCTGGTGTGAGTCAGGAACGGGGCTGGAGGGAGCTTTGCCCAAGGCACATGTCAGGAGATCTCCCTGGCCTGAGAAGTGCTATTTCAGGGAATTTCCTCTCTCTGCAGACAAGAGCAATTAGAGGGATACCAGGGCAGCCACCATATGACTTCTTAAAAATTCAAAGCCTTGCTTTGTGTCGGTACCACCACAGGAAGGGGGGAGAGCCCCCAACCCAGCAGCTCTTTTCTGGATGGGACTAGAAACAGCACGGCTGAGCAGCAGCACTTTGTGCCAGCATATCCCTAAAATTCCTCATCCCTGAAAGGAAACTGTGAGATCTCCAAAGGCCTGCAAGAATACAACAGAGTTTACTGCAAAACTGGATGCTGTGGGCAGCCTGACTAATGGTGATATCCAGAGGAAACCTATGTCAGGCTGAATTTCCATTTTAAATTTCCAGTACAGCTTTTGGCTGGTTTGACTTGGGCCACAGGCACAGTGCAGTAAGAACTATTACAACTGTTGATCAGGGTAATAGACCAAATGTGTTATTTAGCTTTACATGGGTTTATCTCCAGCGTGGTATTCCACAAGAGAATTTAAATGTCCCCATAAAATTTAATTCTAACCATCTTTCTCCAGATATTTCTAAAGGGGGTTCTCCCACGAGAGGCCTGGTGGTCTCTGCTTTCACTAAGTCTAGACATTTCATAAAGCAGTCTCTTCTTTTAGTATTCTGTCTTCTTCATTGGAAGCCAAGAGTTGATAAGACTTTACAAAAAGGGAAGAAGAGAATACACCCAAAACCACCCCACTTTGACACCATTTGATCAGCTCAGCTGTAGATCTCAGCAGAGAGTTAATGGAGGAGAATGAATATGCTGCTCAGTCAGACAGGACTCCTTCATCCTCCTTTAATGACAGAACAGCTGCTTTTGTAACTACCCCCTGCAGATATTAAAGCTGAGAAAAATCCTTCTCATCGCAAACCACAAAAAGAAAGGAGCTTTCTTCTGGAATGCTGTGTCTATTAACTTCTTAGGACTCATCTGAAGGCAGACGTATCTTGGGGTTCTCAGGCCAGGAGACCATTCACAGATACACCTCGACAAATTATGCAGTGCAAATAAATCCACTGAAGAACTAGATATTCCTTCCTGTTTGTAAAATTTTTCTTAGCTGATCTTACCAGCTAAAGATTACAAAGACATTTATAAACATCTGCAGAATAGTTTACAGGAGGAAAGGTCAGGCTCTGACGCAGGCCATGCGTTATGATCTGCATTCTGCCCACACGGCAGCCCCAGATGTGCCGGCCACGGTCACGCACATGTGGCTGTGGGCTCGGTGTGACCAGCACAGGTGAGGCCACTGGTGAAGAGAGAGAGACCTGAGCACACATAACGTGTCTGCTTTTGCACTCCCACCAGGAGAGTTGTGCTGGCTCCCTGCAGCTATCATTTTTATATAGATATAAACTTGCATTATATAATGGAGCACTTTGGCATCCCTCCTGCTCCAGATGCCCGTGTGCTGGGTAAGGCAAGGTCGCAAGTCCCAGCAGTTCCCTAACCACCAAACAGCCCCGCTAATGACAGCCTACGAATCTGGCAAAGGCAAAATTTGAAATTGTAGGAGGCACCAAAAAGCCTGGCCAATCTTGTTCAGCCCTTGCTGACAAGCTGGCTTTGATAGCGCTGACGAAAAATAAGCTGGTTGACAAGTCTGTCCCATCTGCAGTGGCCTCAGGCAGCCCCAAGGGAAGTTTCATGATGCAGCCCTATGCAGGACACCTCCTTGAGCATAAATCAAATTGGAGGAAGCAGGAGAGAACCCTAGGGAGAGAAGCAGGGTCTCAAGTGAAAGCCTGTGATGCACCAAATACATGATTCAAGTGCTCATGGAGTGGAAAAATGTTGCAAAAGGACTAGTGATGAAATAGACTGGCACACTAGAGATTCAGAGGGTACAGGGCAGTGTTTGCACCTTCCTATGGTGTTAACTACCCACTATCCTGATGAAAGAGGCTCTGCTTTATCTCAGATATTTCTATTAACTCAGATGAGTGTACACAGAAATTAGTACTTTCCCCTATAAAGCACACAAGCACAAATGGCAGAATTTCTGGCAAAATGACAGATTTGATCCCATACCTTTCCCCATTTGGGGGAGAAAATTCTTTGCTTTCTCCTTTTCACCATTCCCAGTCAGAATCTCTGTTTTAGGACTCTGCAATATTTTGGTCTAACACAATGGAGTGGTTTTTCTGCCTCTTGTGCCATAACAAAACAGTAATGACCTTCTCTGGCCATCATTCAACCCTAACAATTTGGTCCATGAGCAGTGGAGATGCCTGTCCCATCTGCCTCTGTTTAGAGCATGGCCAAGATGTTTTGCTTCCTTTTTTGGCTAAGGCATACAGCTTGGAGTGATCCCCCCACCCAGCCCTGTCCTCTGAGCTCCCCAAAGGTACACTGGCAGTTTTAAAGGCAAATTCAGCGCAGATGACTAAGTTGGCAGCATAAATAACCCAAGAGCCCACCCTGCTCTTAGGTATCTCACGTAGCACAGAGAAACACAGACCCCCATGTGTCCCCTCACTGTCCCTGTCCCACAGATTCCCACAGCTCAGAGGCACGGGGTGACAGGACACAGCTCAGAGCAGTCTCTGTCCCTCTTGGTTCTTTCAGTCAAATGGAAAGGGCAGAGAGATGGAGCCAGACAGACCATTCCCTGCTCCCTGCACCTCCCAGCCCTTTGGTGTTCCTCCAACCATCTCCCTCTGGTCACCAGCCCTTCCTGCCTCTCATGTCCTTGTCCCAGCATCTGGGACAGAGTGGCTGGGCCACTGAGCACAAACCTCAGAGCTTCCTCACATCTGCCACATCCAGGACTTGCTGCTTGAATTCTTCTCACAGCATGTCTTGTGTGGCAGTCACTCTCCACCCTGAGTCACAACAGGCAATGCCACACAAAGCCAGCGGCAGCCTGGCAGCTGGGAAGCAGTAGGGAAGCCAAGGGATGATGGGTGTCTCCAGGAGACATGAACTCCAAGTCATCCCAGAGGGCCAAGGTGATGCACAGCCCATGCTGGACACACCAAAGGGCAGGTGCACCCACTTCAGATTCACATCATCCTCCAGACACACTTGTCCCTCTCTGTGGGAAGGGCTAGGACACAGCCTGTTTGGATGGCACAGTGAAATGAAGTGCCCAGGCATGGTCTCTATGACACAAGGAGGGTTAGAGGCTGGGTTTTCTGCTCATGACATTTTGCAGGCAGTGCTTGCCCAGCTTTCCATCAAAGCAATCTATTTCACAGTCCAGGGAAAGGGAAACGAGGCAATACCAGGAGAAAAATCACAAAGATGACGTTCTCTCACACAAAGTTCAGCAGATGAAGGGCCAGGAGGGAGAGAAGAATTCCTCAGAAGGCACAAGGAACACAAGCCACCTAGCACTTATGATTCCTGACTCAAACAGAATAACTGGAAGGGACAGAAGGAACAACAGGCACTTTTGAGCTGGGAAAAACTTGGGTGTTGGGTGGAAGACAGTGGGGAAGAGATTAAAATCACAGACATTAGCCTAGCTGGAAGATTTATGCATTGCACAGATCTGAATTTTCCCACAGCCCAGTTTTAGTATTTTCAGAAGTGGAAGCCAGTTCTGAGTGCCCACACCCAGACAGCTGGTGCCCTTCCACCACTGCTGTGTTTGACCACTTGCCCCAGTGAAGATCCCATCTGAGGCTATTCAGGGTAACTGGGAAGGAGCTTGGCTTTAAAAGCATTTCTGCCTGTTGCCCTTCTCCAACTCCCAGGAAGAAGAGCCCTTTGAAGAAAGGGACATGGATATTTTTTTCACCCTTTAATTGTGTGCCCTACCCTTCTCTAGGAATTGGCAGACCCTTACCCATCTAGAAACACCAGCTGCTTGCCAGCCCTCAGGGTGCTGCTTGTTAGTTCCTTTTTATGGAGTAAGGCTGGATAGTGCAACATACAGTGGGATTTGGTGGCTGGGGGTTTTTTGTACCTCCTAGCTGGCATTCTTCCTTTCCTGGACAAAGGCAGTAACAGGTCAACCTCATGCTGAGAAGACACATTGATCAGGGGCTCACCTCTGCTGAAGACCTGGTAATGACTTCCACACATTCCCCAGCTCCAAAGGTTAGACATAAATCAATGACTAAATCCCAGGATGCATTGTTCCTCTAGCTGCTTGCTGGGGAATTGTCCATGTTTGATTCCTGTTGCAAATAGCCTAGAAAGCCAGAATTCATCAATGAGCAGCTGAGCTGCTCAGGAGTCCACTGGGAAAACATTTCTAGAGCTGCACAAATGAAAACCACTTCTCCCAGGCTCTTACTCTGCTCATTGCACTTTCTACCCGTTATGTCAAGTTGTCACAGTTCTCATTTGCCAGCAGCTGCCTGACCCTGCTTGGGTGGTGGCAGGAGTAAAGTAGAAGAAACATGGAGCCAAGGGTTTAAATGAGCAGAGATGTTCTTGGCAGACACAGGCAGAGAACACAAGACTGGCAGCCTTCAGGCTAGTGAGCTGTGCTCTGCACCAAGGTCCCAGCTGTGCTCCACGGACCGTCCCAGAACTACCAGTAAATTTGTGCCCTGCAGGAACTCTGAGAGACTGCAGGAACCCCAAAGTCACCGGTATGGAGTGGCTTAGCTTTACCTGGGCAACCAGTGCCACCCCAGCCGTGGTACCCACTGACAGCAGTTGTGCCAGCTGACATCCCCTGCTCCAGGACATCCCCACAGGGAGCACGGACCTCCAGCTCTGCGTGCAGGGCTCCCGACGGGCTGCTCTGTGCTGTGCGTGTGTGTCCCAGCCCAGCCCAGGCACCGCAGCATGAGAAGGAGCCTCGGCTGTAGCCCAGAGACATCCGAGCTCAGTAGCAGCATCTGACGACAGATGTGTGTCTTGCAACATCGCTACTGAAGTGTCTTTTCCTTTCAAAGTAGGAATCATTTTCCTTCACGTAATAGTGCAGGCAAATATAATCCTATTAACAGGGCTATTAAACTAAACAATACTCGGCATGCCATGACCTAAAGAAGCAATCCACCAGCACCAGCAGTAAATAGCCCCGTCCCTGAGGCTAAGTGGGCATTTCCTATGCCCGAGTGCCCTCCTGGCCAGCACCTTCCCACCCTGCTGCTGCACCAAGCTCTGCAGGACACCCAGTCCTTAAATGTGTGGGAGGGCACTCAAAAGCTGGTGTCTGCATAAAAACTGTCTTTCCTAAGACAAGTGGGCCCCTTTCCATCTCACTATTCCAGCCTCTAAATCAAATTTACTCCCTAACTCAATTAGCATTCACTCAAGTTTACACCAAGACAAGGCTTGGATCTTTGTTGGCATCTCTGCAATGGCTCTCCTCTCTTGGGTTTAGAGCTCTTTTGCTCCTCCACATATCTGAATTCCCAATCCAGCCACGCCTGAATTGAAAGACTGGGCTCACATCTTTTTTCAGGAGGCCTGTCAATTAAAATTCTGCCTTCTGGTCTGGTCTCTTGACTGAAGCAGTTTTAGTTCTTGCCCCACACGCCTCCAAAAATGCACCTGGCCCTTCCTGCCATTGCTTGCAGCTATGGCAGAGTATGACAGCATTGCCTTGGGAAGAGATGAACACCAGGATGCACAGTCCATGTGCAGCCCTGGGCACTTCCCTCTCTGTAACCCTGAAAATAGCTGTCATTTCCATGGTGCTGCAGCAGCAGAAGAGCAAGAAGAGTTTGGGCTGGGGAGCCATTTGTGGTGGCTTTTAGCAGCATGAAATGATGCGTTTACCCCATGGGCACTAAACTGTGATCAGCAAAGGAGGAGCCCACAGAGACTAAACACAATGTTGATGACCAAATACCATCTCCTGATTGCTCCTCAGAGCTACCCACACCACAGGAACTCTGCAGATCTGTGTGCTGTGTAAAGCACTTGTCTCTGGCCTCCCAGTGCTGCTGGGCTCCCCGGTGGTTCCACAGAGAACAGACACCCTTGCCTGTCCAAGCACTGCTGGTTCCCTTCCCCTGCAGTGAGCTCAGAACAAAACCAGAGCCATCTCCTTTCTCTGCCCACACTTTGGCCCTGCCTTTGCAGGTGCAGGTGAGCTCAGAGCACTGCTGCCCTGGGTGTATCCTCTCTTCTGTCCTTCCCACACGGTGCATCCCTCAGGCATTGCTGAGCAGCTGCTCTCTCTGTGGGATGAGACCCACTGCAGACCATGCGTTGGCAGAGATCGTCCACCAAACGGGTGAGGGATGTGCTCTCATCATCCCAAGCACTTCTGCAGGTTCCAAGAGGAGAAGCAGAGGTGTTTGTCCAAGTGGCATCCTTGGCCACATTCTGTGCTGGAGCTGGGGTTTCCAAGGAGATGCATCATCCTACCACTCTGCTCTGGGAGATCTGCTCCAGCCCCACCAACATATGGACATTGGATTCCTCTCGAAGCAGGAGAAACAACCCAAACCCTACTAGTCACTTTTCAATACCTTTGTTATTGTATTATTACCTTAAAAACCTTTGCAAAACCAGTAATGGCCACAAACCCAAACCCATTTCCAATGAACAGCGTGAATCCCAAAACAGTCCCAGTAAGGAAACCTGGACTTGAGAAAATGCCATATTAAGTGGCATGGTGAAAATTGCTCATTGTGTCTTGACTCTTGTACAGCCCAGCTACTTCATATTTTCTCCCAGGCAATTTGGCTTTCCCTGTTGTTTTGTTTTATGGGGAAGATTTTGATCATTGCTGGTTTATATCTCCCTCATCTTCTCTTATGAGGAAAATGTATTGGAAATTCCCCCTCACACAAAACAGAGGGAAGCAGTGACAAATGGATCTCAAAGGATGAACTGATCAGCTGCTTTCTCAAGGCTTTCATCTGGCCAGAGGCTGAGATAAGGCTCAGATGAGCAGCCCAGCACTAAAACACTCACAGGATCTGATAGGATGAAGACCTACAAATCTGCCCCTATCAGAAAGTACAATCAAATTACAGAAATTCGCTCAGGTAAACAAATAATCCCAAAATGTGTCCAGATATGCACAGGGTGATTCAATCTAGCAATAAATAGACCAGACACAGCTCCAGCCACTTAAACTGACCACAGCACTTTTCACTGCCCAACTCCCCCTGTTCCGAATTCCCGGAATAACAGACACTCTGCGTTGTTCAAACAAACAATATTTATTTTATTCTTACGTAAAATTGTACGGGTTCTGCAGATATAAACATGGGTAAACATTGCTCCTGTCCCCAGTGCTGCAATGCACAGCAGAGCCTCAGGGAGAGGAGGGCCACAGGGCTGCACTCACCTCCCAGTTCTGCCAGACCTTCCCAAACAGCTCCACAGTGGTCAAGCATCTTGGGTTTTGGTCTCCATCAGACCGAGCACCCAAAGCCAATGTCACTTTAACACGTGTCAGCACAACCCAGCTTTCAGAGGTGTTGTCAGTAGCTGTAACCAGCATTCCCAGCCTTCAGCAGCCAGGCCACTTCAGTTTATGTAGATAAATATTTTAAAATATTGACAACAAACATTCTGTGTTTAGTCACCAGGAAAGAGAACAAGACAATTTTCCAAGCTGAAAGGCTGAGTTAGACTCTTGGTGACAGCAAACAGAGGACAGAAAGAAGCACGGAGCATTACAAAACCAAGACAGCAAGTGCAATGCTGGCTTCAAGAGGCTGATTTATTTGTCCTTTAGCAAAAGCATTCAGAAACTTACATCTTTGCCTCTTCACAGATGGTGCTAAGCCAGATTGTCCTGCTGGAACCATTACTGACAGTATCACTGAATCATCTCCATTAATCCCTATGAGGAGGCAGAGGTAATTCTGGAAGGCTAGGGCAGGGCAAAGCCCAGTGGGACTCATTTTGTACTTCATAAACACTTTTGGAAAGCTGAGTTCCTGCTTTGTAGGTTCAAAGCCAAAGATCAGCTCTGACCAAGGTTAGGAACAAACTCTACCCAGGTTTATTCCAGGAAAATTCATGCAACTTGGTTTCACCTTTCAACCATCACTATGGGAATTCACTGGGGATGAGGATCTAAGCTCAATTTTTCCACAAACTCATCAACCCAAGGAGCAGGGAAAAACCTTGAGGAAAAGTGCTACTTGCCAGTCACACCACAATTCTTTGCTGCAACAGCAGCTGGAGGATGCAAAAAGAGCAAGACTGAAGAGCCAGCCATCAGGTTATGAAATAAAGCTTGTGAAATAAAGACCAATAAAGAGTACATCTAATTGCTCCCCAGCGCAGGCCAACCCTACAGGAGAGTGAAGTCTTCCAGAGCATCTTCCTAGAGGGTGTGCACTTACACACTTGTCCTCTGAGTATGAGCTTAGCTGGGCAAAGGGTGGGAAACCCACTTCAGTTTATTACCTAAGTCCCAGCTGCAAAGGGAGAGCCTTTCTGCCACCCTCTCACCACCCTCTGTCCAGCCAAGGGCTGCAGAGCTCCTGGATTGCTCAGCACTGGCTGACAAAAGGCAGAAGGAATGTTTGAACAGCTGATTTTTGAGTGGCACTGGGAATTTGCCAGCTCCTTCCTTTGTCCTGAAGGGTTTTCAGCTTTCTGGAAACTCTGGGAATGAAGGAATCTATGATGCTCAAAAGTCTTAAGGATTTTGTCCCCTCTGAAGCACTTACCCACCAAAGTTACTTCATTACCCAAAAAAATGAGACTTTTTAATGAATCTCAGATCCTACAAGTCATTGCAAAGTTCCCCCTTATCAAACCCTGTGTTATGACAATGGGTAAACCAATTGCCAGGGGTAATGTTAATAATATATTCTGGAAGAGGACATAGCAGAGGGGAAAAGATTTTGAGAGCTGCATCCACCAAGAACACAATAGCCAAAAACCCTTTTATCTGCCCTAGGTCTGTTCACACACCAGTTCATCACCTGTGTGGGTCTCAGAGCTGCACACACCTCAGAGCATCACAGGAACTCTCCTGGACTTTCTTCTGACTACAGCACAAGAGGACTCTGGAAGCTGGACTTAAGAAAAAGCTTTAAATCAGTCACTCACTGGGGCTGGAGATGCAGCCTGTGGAAAGAGCTTGGAGAAACATCAATAATTTCTGGGCAGAACAGTTACCAGGGTACAGGTTTATTCTGGGAATTTCTAAGCACTCCAAGGGAGCTCTGGTTTCAAGTGGGGCTGTGTAGATCCAGTGTGTTTACAGCACACACAGATAAGGCAGGTAAAAGAAGGACTTTTAGATTGAAAATTCTTCCCTGTGAGGGTGGTGAGGCTCTGGCACAGATTGCCCAGAGAAGCTGTGGCTGTCCCATCCCTGGAAGTGTCCAAGGCCATGCTGGACAGAGCTTGGAGCAACCTGGGCTGATGGAAGGTGTCCCTGCCCACGGCACAGGGGTGGAATGAGGTGAGCTCTAAAGTCCATTGCAATCCAAACCACAGTGGGATTCTATGAAGAGCTCAGCCTGTGCTCTGCAGGCAGGAAGGGAAGCAGAGTGCTGGCCTGGCAGTGCCAGGGCTCTGTGGGCCTGCTGGGAGTCACATCCCACACTGAGAGCACACAGAGCACTGAGCAGTGAAGGTAGATGGTGTCCAAGGGCAGGCAAACGAAGAATTAGAAAGTCTGGCTGAGAGAGACTATGTTTAGCACAGGACAGAAGAACAATCCATTTTCAATCCTCATCAGCTACAGATCTAACATGGAATTTTTTGTAAATCATCTCAAGCTTGACTTATGGTGCTGCCAGCATCTTCTCTCTGTAGGGCAGCCCACAAACACCAAAAAGAAGCCCAACACCACAGAGAAGGAATTACTAATGACCAGGAGAGTCACCCTGGGAGCAGCCAGCTGGCCAAACTCGGATTAACCAGCAGCAGCAGCACTGGATGGGTGCTCACACCAGGAGCCCCAGGACATTTTCAGCCTCAGCTCAATGCCAAGAGCACATTACCCAGGCAACTGGGGTATGACCAAGGCCTTTCTCCAGCAGAAGTTCATGTTTCCCCAGCTAAGCATGGGCTGAGTTGGCAATGCTGGCTCAAGTGGTTCTGCAGGCTGGTTTCTCTAGAGCCTGAAAGGACCAGGGTGCTGTTCCAAACACTCTTCCTTATTCATGTTGTGAGCTGCAGGTGGGACCATCAACAGCCTGGGGCACCTGGGGGTTGCTTGGTTGTCTGGGGTTGCTTTAAATTGCTTCTCTGCACCTGTGTCACTTCCCCAGGCACACGAGGGGAGGGAGTGTGGGAGTGACACAGAGCGAGGAGTGGCTGTGGACAGTTTGGTGACCAGAGCTCTCCCGAGCTCTCACTCCATCTCTCTGCTGGTTACAAGCTCTCAGCTGGTTCAATAGCTGAGAGTGAAACCCCAGCCCACTGAAGGCAGGCACAGCTGAAGTGCCAGAGGAATTGCTGAGTACCACCAGAGGCCCAAGGGATTTGCACAGACACGAGGGCGGGCAGGCTGCATGGCCCAGACAGGAACAGCCCCTTTCTGAGCACCTTCCTCGTGCCAGTGAGGACTTCCTACAGCTAGCAAGGCTCCCATCCTTCTTCCCACTGGGTTTGGAAACTCCCACTCAGTTCAGCAGACAACCAGGAGAGCATTCTTTCTCCCTTCTGTAGGGAACTATAACTTGGGTGTCCCCTCTCACCTGGGCTGCCAAACACTCCCAGTCCTATATTTTCTCCAGCCAGGTGGCCTTCACTTAATGCAAAGTACAAAGCCAGGCCCAAGTTCACTGAAACTTGTCTCATTTTCCTTTCCACTATTTGCATGGCCAAATCCTTTGAAACACATACTTTGCAAAGCCAGAGCCATCCCCAAGCCCTCAGTGCATGCTGACCCTCTAGGCTTGATTTGGGGCTTATAAAACCTGTTCTGCACTGGGTGAGGTGAGAGATGGGGAGCTGACACAGGGCTCTGTCTTAAGCTCTATAAGAAAAGTCCAACAGTAAATCCCTTAATTAAACAGCTGATTTAATAAGACAGAATTAAAGAGAAATATTGATAGTGAGTAAATCTGACATCCCTTCAGATGTTGAGAGCCCTGCATTGCTGCATCATCCAACAAAGCCCAGGTGGATATTCCTACAAGGCTGCACAGATCCTGTCCCAGGAGGAAATCTCCTTTTTGGTCACCTGAGCTGCCTTTTCTTACAAGAACACCATTCCCCACATGTATTGCCAAACAGAAGGGGTGTTCACTGCCACACAGGCAGTGTGATCACAGGTTCCCAAGGGAGCTGCCCACGGGCTCCTCTGTTAGCAGGAGCTGGCTGTGCCTGTCCTGCAGCCATGAGATGTGTGTGGCACAGCCCAGCCCAGCCCAGGGCCATGCTGGCCACCCCACACAGCCCAGCACGGGTCACTCTGCTGTGGATCACTGCCTCTCCACTCACAGCGGCTCTCGATCAGGATCACTGCGTTCACCCCTTGATCCACATGCAGTTTTCCTGTCCAGAGGAAGGATAAGTTACAGATTATGTTAATAACATACAGGTTTCCCAAGCCTAAGGATGAGGCACAGTAGAGCATACATGACACATTCAAAATCACTGACTCCTCCAAGGCAATGTCTTCTGCAATGCTCCCAGCACAAAACCCAGACGTAACCAGCCGTGTGCACCTGGGTTCGGGGCATTTCTGACAAGCACTGCTGAGCTCATTTTATGAGGATCATGCTGCAATTTACATGTTCTTTTGGAATTTCATTTGTCTTTGGTTGAATTTTCCATCTGCCTAAACATGCCCGGCGGGATGTGAGGATGCCCACACAATTCTTGTAACGTTACACCTGAGTGACAATACCCACAGCTCTGCTCAGCCACCTCCCACCCTGCTCCCACTTGGCTGGCAGTGGACGATGGACCATTGCCTCTGCTCCCAGGTTTGTGTGGGCAGGGGTGACCCGGGGCCAGGCAGCTCAAAGCACCAAGCTCTGCTCCAGTCCAGTGGGCACCGCTCCTCCATCTCCCCCCAGCACAGCCCTGCACTGCAGAGCTCAGCTGGATCATTCCAGCTGGATGAACCAGGGCATCTGGATCAAATACTGAGAAGAAATTCTTCTCTGTGATGGTGCAGAGGCCCCGGCACAGGCTGCCCAGAAAAGCTGTGGCTGCCTCAGCCCTGGAAATGTTCAGGGCCAATCAAAACTAGTGGAAGGTGTCCCTGCCCTGATGAGCTTTAAGGTCCCTCCCAACCCAACCAGCCTGTGCAATTTGATGACTCCATGATTCTATGGTTCTATCTCTCTTTCACTGTCCAGAGCAGACATCCTTTCTGAGGGTATTTGCTTTACTCAACAGTGCTGTTTCAGTGAGAAAGGAGTCACATACCCAGGTTTTGATCTCATTTGTCCAGGCCTAACAATGACAAGAGCAGTTGCACAGTCCAGGATGCCCAGAAGAGCTGCTGGGCAGCCTCTCCACACTGGGAGTCGTCTCTCCAAATCGAGACACCACAGTTGCACCACTCTGGCTCAGAAGTCTTAACAAACCCTTTTTCTCCTGGAGGAAGCCAATGTCAGTCTCAGACCTGGATTCTTTTGAGTTCTAACAACCCTGGGTCCTAAGAACACGTAAACTGAGAGGTTTTTCCCATAAGAAGGACAAAAAGCAGTAGTAAGGGTTGCATACTTGTATAGCTCCCAAAGGAGCAGTAAAACCCTGCTATGTTTTAACACCAGTATCTGATAAGGAAGAAAAAGACAATTTTTAACTGATCATTCAAATATATCTGAGTCATCCCCTCCTTTGTGCAAAAGTCACTTCTAATCCTGACATCCGGGGCAGAGCTCTCTGATTCACCCACATCCCCTTTGCACTCGCCGACTCTCCAAGCGCTGCAATCCCTTTGCTCCAGTCCTGCTGAAGGAGCCAAGCCACACTTTGTTCACATTTCACCTCCTTACAAGACTTCCTCCAGAAAGAAGACTGAGCTGCTCCACACCAAAAGGCAGAAATCACCTTGGTTAACCTGGGTTGGGATCAGCCAACGGGACACAGCTGTTTTCACCTGGCCCTGCATCCTCAAGATCCACAAGACAAAGAGATTTCTCCTGACATTCAGCTGTGGAACACAACCAACACTCAATGTGTTGAAGCCTTGGTGCTCATCTCAGCTCCTTGACAGCACAGTGAACCATGCAAAGGGCACACACATGCACAAACACAGCAGGGACTGGGTCTCAGATCAGCCTCCCTGGGGTCGATGGGACTTCCCAGAACATCTGCTTTCTATTGGAGCAGGTCCCTTTGCTTTCACTGACAGAAGGCTAATGGCCCTCTGGGCACATCTTACCTGGAAAATGTGCCATTGGGAAAGCATAGAGGATTTTCTGCTGCCTTTTTAGGCAGCTAAAGCAACTGGAAGCAAGAGGCAGCCAGCAGTGGTGAGCACATGAGCATCTGAGAACCATTTGAACCAAAATTGCAAGCAGAGTCTGTGATGTTATCCCCCATGTTCCAGCCAAAGAGAATCTAAAGGCTTCTGAGTACAATGAACAAGGGGCACCACAGGCCCCAAACCACACCATCCCAGAGACCATGGTCTTGTAGCAGAGTATTAGAGGATGGGGCTTGGCAGACAGACACATTTTGGAGTTAATGTGGCTTTTTTGGTGCCACCACCAGAAAAACAGCAAGTTCAAAACCAGCACAGAGCGCTGTGGCCACTGTAGGTTTGCTATGGAGGCAGCAACTACAAAAAAAGCCCTCCTCCCTCATGCAGGGTAGCAAAGCAAGCAGGCCTTCCCCAGAGCCAGGGTGACACAATCACAGATTCTGCCATCACAGAATGGGGAAGGTTGCAAGGGACCACAGTGGGCCATCAGGTCCCACCTCCCTGCTCAAGCAGGGTTTCAAGCAATGGCCTTCTGGCCAGAAAGCACCTTGGCTCAAAGCCTCTCTGCTGCCTTCGGTGGATGCTCTTGTTGCATCCAGGAACATGTCATAGGTACCTGCTGGGACCACCTCTGCTGGGGAAGGGGAATCCTCCCAGCTGGCCACTGAGCCCAGGGCTGCAGCCATCACCCACTCCATGCCAGACTGAGGTGTTGTGACCAACAACTACTGGTGTCCAGCTGATCTCTGGGAGCCAGTTCAGCCATGAAAGGCAAGGCTCTGCTCACTGTGAGTCACAGTGGGGCAGAGCAGGACCAGCTGCCCCACCAGCAGCCCACAAGTGGAACCATTTACAAGTGCAAGCTGAAGGCACTTTGTGATTTACACTGATATATTTCTGCTCAGGTACAGACTCAGGAAACAAGCCAGGTACAGGGGACAAACACCATCAGAGACCATTTCCCCTCTTTGGTTACAACCATTCAAAACAACTATGCTTCTGTGGAGATGCTGACCCAGCTGAGAGAAGCTTCAAGGCTCTTTGTTGAAACTCAGATACCGTACAGGTAAAGTCTTCATTGCACACAGCCAGGGCACTACATGGACCTGGTGCCACTCAGCCCAGAGCCTTTCCAGAGGTGCACAATGCCATACAGGGCTGATGTGCTGCTGGACTCGTGCCCAGGGCTGCCATACAAGGCTCACCTTGGCATGCAGCAGCACCAGCCCAGTTGCACTCCCCAGCTCCTGGTGCCAGCCCAACCTCCTCCCCATCCCTGCATCCCCTGCCCTGTGCCAGGCTCCCTCCCTGTGCAGCAAGCACAGCTGTGTGTGTTTAGCTCACCCAGAGTGGCACTGGGGGTGGAACAGTGACCTTTCCCATGAAACCGTATGGGAAACGAAATTCCCTCTTTCAAAACTTTGTCATGTCTCAACTAGCTGCTCTGCAAGTAATTTTTACAAAAGGAGGAGGGAGCTGTCAGCTGAGACCTGTCAGTGACCGAGAGCACAAATCACAGCACCTCCCAAGCCACGGAGACAAAGGCACTTGGCACAGCGAGTGCCAGCCCCGCTGCCACGGTGCCAGCATGCCCGGGCTGCCGGGAGGGGCTGCCAGCCAGCGTCACAGCGGCACGGGAGGGCTAGGAAATCAAAGAAGGGCCATTTCCACGCAGAGCAGCATTCCCGTGCCTCGAAGCAAGCAGGAGCTTGTGCCTGAAGCGCGTGTCCCGTCCAGCCTGCCTGGCGAGCGCAGCGCCCGCGGCTCCCCCGCACACAGCAGGGTCCAGGTGATGCTGAGCATCAGCTCCTGCCCTAAGGGAAAAGCCTCCCAAAAGCTGCACCGCGGGGAGGTCCGGCTCTTCGCCACCACTGGGCAAAGCAGCGAGGCTAAAAACTTCTTTGTCTCCATCAGCAAGGACCCCCAAGCACAGAATTTGTAACCTTGGAGTAGCAAAGCTGAGTGTTCGTAACTGCGAGCAGCACTATTAGGAGACACTGGGAGACAGAAAAAACCTCTGGCACAGGAGATTTAAAAACAAAGGAGAAGAGAATATTACCTGCATAGGAGAGGTCTGTGAGTGGATTTCCCATAACATCACGCTCAGCCTCTTGTTTCAAAAGCATGTGTTGAACAGGGTAAGAAATGTTTCTCTGCAGTGAGATAAATCCATGCTGAGAAAAACCGCCACCCACAGCTTCATCTGAGCTCTGGGCTGCTGCTGTGGCATGCTGACACTTCCATATCTTGGAGAGATCTGTCACTTCAAAGTCACACTGACATATGAGGAGTGAAAGGCAGGAACACCTCACGTTTGCACACTGCAGCTAAATAAAGCAAGTTGCCAGGATACATTTTCTGCTCTCCAACATGCTGAACTCATGCTGCTGAACATGGTCCAGGTGTGCAGAGACATCAGACACAACCATTAGCACTGTGATGCATCCATTGTCATTGACACACCGAGACCTGTATTTCCTCTGCCAGGTTCCCACTGGATTCAAGATCCCTTCCTAGCCCTCAAATGGCTTAGGACTGGATTTTCTCAATAATCCAATAAAAATACCTCAATGCATTCCTGTGTACTTAGCCATTAAGATGCTCCTGCAGAAGTTTGGGAGTCTTGTAGTAGAGTTTTAGAGGTTGGTGGAACAAAATTCGGTTATGGTAAGGACAGAGCATGCCCTTTAGCTTAGACTTCTCCCTGTTTTACAGCTCTCTCCTCAGTACTAAACAGTAATAAGTACTTGTTTGCAGTTTTCCCCTTTTTTTAATGGGTTCTGTTGAGAGAGATTTATGAACTAAAGGAATTAGTAAAGCATTAGAGACCCTCTTTAACAGGTGCCTTTAAAAGCCTTGTCAGTGCTAACTGGAGGCACCAGCAAATCCTTTTCCTTCAGGTCAGCAGCTGTAGGGACGAGGTCCTGTTCCTGCAGTGAGCATGGCAGGATGACATCTTGTGGCACTGCAGCCTTGAGGTTCACACCACACCCCAGACAGGGAACAAGTCAGTTCTGCATCAGATCTCAGCTCTGCTTGGTACAACAGCACTCTTAACGTGGGCCCAAAACCCACCCTCAGCACCTTAGCTGAGGTCCCAGAGCCCCAAGATGTGGGTCTGCTCTGAGGAGAACCATGGTTACACATTTAGACTCTTTGGAGGTGTTCTAGACTCCACTGGGAATCTCCAGCAAGGGATTTAGGATGCAAAGTTTCCAGGTGGTGGCTTGAAAGGGAGATTTAATGAAAGCAAGACAGGCCTTGGTGCTTGCAAAAATTAAGATAAGACATTATCCAAGGCTTGGATACTTAAATGTGAACGTTCTAAAATTTTAAATTTGTAAAAACATATTTTGAATTATCAAATGGGAAACAAGTTAAACATCTCCTAAAAACCTTGGCTCTCATCCACTACACAACTCACTGTGAAAAGTTTCTCCCCCTCCTCCCAAAAGGTTCCTGCCCAGACCCCTTCTCTACCCAGGACTTTGATTTCTCTTCACACTGTGCAGTCAAGCTCTAAGCTTGCCCCCTTCAGTTCACTCCATTTACTGTCCAGAAACCCGAGAAAAGTGCAGTCACATTCCTTTCATCACATCATGATCTTCCCCCTGTGCCAGCCAATTTACTCCAGAATCTCTTCTGGCACCTCTCCTGTCTTTTCCCCTCGTGCCTTCCCTTTCTGAGGGCCCTCAGAGGTCACCCACAGGGGTGCTAACAACCCAATCCCATTCAGAGGAGCAGCCTGTGGTCCCACCACCCACTGCAGCTCTTCAGTCTTCCCACACAGTCCCTGTGCTGTGGGGTGGGGATCTGGCATGTCACCAGTCCATATGGGTTAGGACAACTTGCATGATCCCACCCAGTCAGAAACCTGGGCAAGTGCCTTCCTGCCAGCTTCTTCCTCCTAAACTGGTGTAGGAAGCCAAGTAGTGCTGTTCTCTTCTCTCTGTACCTCCCACAGGTGAGGACTCCCAGAGTGGATCAGGCACCTTTTATGAGTAAAAAAACATTACAGGAGAGCCAGTGGTGGTGAACATCCTCCTCCCATTTCTGGGGGTTTATGTAGGCTCATAGTTAACACCTGACTGGTGTTAACTGGACTAAGAAAAAACAATCAGAGGAGATTTTCCAACTCATCCAGTGGCCCAGTATTTACTGCAGAGTGTGAAGGCAAAGGCTGAATGTACCAAACCAGCAGGGTTTGCTGTCAGCGATGAGCTTTGCCCAGAGGTGACACACCCATCCATTCTCATCTCTGGGTTCCTGACCCCAGTTCAGCCAAAAACCTGCACCCAATCCATGGATTCACTAATGCAGAAGGAGCTTATGGAGAGCATCCTGGAGAGGACCAGGAGAGAGCAGAGAGCTGGAAGGTGCTGCAGCTCTCACCGTGACACCACTGCCCACTAAAGCCAATAACAACTCTCTACCTAATGGGGAAACTTCCTTGAGGACCAGCTGCAGTGCTCATCCCAGATGAGACCTTCCTGAAGCAAGCCAGGCTCCACTGGCCCCAGTGCTCATTAGCAGTTTCTTCTAGGACAAATTTCTAGGTGACTTTCTTCTCACACCCACCACCCACAATACACCAAAGTCAATAGAGCCACTGAAAGAGGGACTTGTGCCCAAGCCTACAGAACAATTTCTCAGTCTCTCAGCTGCTGATGGACCCATGGCAGCCCTGTGCAGCCATCTGGGAGGTCACAGAATCCCAGAAGGGTTTGGGTTGGAAGAGACCTTACAACTCCTCCAGTCCCACCCCCTGCCATGGGCAGGGACAACTTTCCCTATCCCAGGTTGCTCCAAGCCCCATCCAGCCTGGCCTTGGACACTTCCAGGGATGGGGCAGCCACAGCTTCTCTGGGCAGCCTGTGCCAGGCCTCCCCACCCTCACAGGGAAGAATTTCTCCCCAATCTTTAATCCAAACCAGCCCTCTGTCATTGTCATTCCCCCTTGTCCTGTCACTCCACGCCCTTGTGAAAAGCCTCTCTCCCATGAGACAGACCTGCAGCCATGGGGAGAGGGATGCTGAGGCCAGGAACAGAGAGGATGCCACGGAGATGTTGGATTGGACTCACAGCTGGATGACAGATATTAATGTGTTGACAACCCTGTCAGCCCAGAAGTGCAACAAAATGGGATTGTCCACTCTGCCACTCCTTGGGACAGATCCCAGCTGTGTTGTTTGTCTCAGGACTGGCCTATGCAGAGTCCCCACATGCTCCATTACCCTCCCCAGCCAAGCTGGTGGCTGGGGAATGGGTTTCCAAACCTGCCTCCTGACACCTACAGAATAACAGCATCTCTGTACAAACCACATCTGTCTGCTGAGAGCCTTCACAGGGCTGCCAGACAGGAAACAGCCTCTCCTCAATCCCATTGGACCTGCAGGCCCCAGAGCAGACCACCTCCTCCCCCATGGTGTCTTCTGCTTCTTTCTGGTTCCATTCTCAGTGGGAGCATCTCTTCTGGCACCTGCATCTTCTACTGAGTTCAGGGGGCCCTTTCCAGAGCCAGGCACTTGTATCATGCCAGGTTTGTGCAGAATGGGGCTGTTTGGTGTGACCTCCCCTGGTGGAACCTCTGCCTGGGATAGTGGGACTTTTCAAATCTACTTGATCTCTTCCACCAGGAAACCTCTGATTAAAAAGTACTTTACTCTAATTGCATACAAGCGAGTTATTAAAAAAAAAAAAAAATGCAAAATGTTCTCTGTAAAACAATTCAGTGTTTTCTACTTTTATAATGTATTTGATGACACCCTCCAGGGAAAATACTCCTGCATGAACAAGTAACAACGCAAGAGGAAAGCATAAGTAGGGCAATCTGGGTATAGATGATAATTACCAGCACATAAAAATATATCATAAGATGCGCTTAAATAACTTCACATGAGGCGGCAGTTCTGGTCTAGCAATTCCTTTACCATGACATAATTTTTGTGCTCATAGGCCAACTGAACGTAACTAAAAATCTCAGGACCACATGGACCAAGGAGTCAACAGGGAAGAGTTTGTGTCCTCTCTGCTGTCACACTGTCACTCCATTGAATTTGGCCCTGGAAAGCTGGGGCTATTTTTCCCTGTGCTGCTTCTTCCTGGCTAGCCAGGCCTCAGAGGTCCATGCCATACTGAATTCCAGATCACCAGACATTCCCTCTCCACAGCTACTCCTGCTTTGCCTTGAAATAAGAGATTGTCAAGGTCTGTTTGTATGGGACACAACATCTTCTTTTGGTCTGAGCAAAAGACTCCTGAGCTGAGCTGAAGCAGAAATCATTTATCCAGCCCTCAGGAGTACAGATTTCCCCCCACTGTAATGGCCTGGGAGCTTCTGGAACTCCCTGTGCCCTTTGGAGTGGCCTGAAGGGACAAATCCCGCAGTAAAACTTGTCACTGTGTCCCTTGCACTGTACCTCATGTGGCAGTCGATGAGCAGACCCAGCTCAGCCTCTGAGGCAACAGACAGAGCCCAGAGACATCTCCCAGCTCAGCAGGACACGCACAGGGCTTTCTTTTTATCTCTGAGAATGAGCTGAGACTCATCCTCTGCACAGGTGTTGCAGAGTGCCCAGGAAATCCGATGGGAAGAGGCAACCTGAGCTCTGTGCTCTGCCAGCAATGGCCCCAGGAGATGCCACCACCGGCTCAGGAAGCCCTGGGCAGCAGACAGGGCTAAAGGGGCATTGCAGAAGATGGTGGCTGGGCATGTGAACATTGCAGGAGGCCCAACAAGCAGGCAGGAACCCGAGATTTCCTGCAGGCAGCACACCAGGCAAGCAGATATGTGTTCTCCTCTAAGCTGCTGCATCTGGGATATGGGAAGAAGCCAGGAGCAGAAGACAGGCCTGGAAACAGGGTCTAAGGACAATTTTTCATCATTGCAGGTGCATGTGTCTCGCATAAGGGTGAGCTGGTAGAGGTGAAACACAGGTGTCACCCTATGTGCCTGAGCACCAGTGCCATGTCCCTCCAACCAAAGCACACACAAACACGTTCCTCAGGCCTTTGACTCTGTTTCTGGTGTGTAATTTAATGGCTGAGCTATGCTTTAGCTTGAGATAAATCCAGGCTTCCTTGTAGGAGGACTATAAAGTGCTTAATGCAGGTCCTGCCATTTTCTGATGAGAGAGGCAGATCCTCCTTTGTTCCACACAGTTAAGGTTCTTCCCTAAGGAGAGGCACAGGACCCAAAACCCTTCCTCACACCCTCAGACCCACAGACACGACCATGTTGGGGAGCAGGAGCTCGTGGGAAGGGACTAAAGCAAATACTGAGGGCACCTTGACACCCAGCTGGAGACACCTCACTCTGTTCTACCAGGTTGGGAGGGGATGTCCAGCAAACAAACAACAAACCAGATTTTAGGTGCTTCAAACAACTCAAGTTCAGGTTGTTCACCTCCTGGAACAAACAGCAACAGTAAAGTGTCAGTCTTGGGAGAAAAGGACAAAGTCCCTACCCACCTCACCAGCTCCAAACAGCCCCTGGTGGGGCTCACACCAACCTGGATCTCTGAGCAGTTCTGTCCAAATATTCTGCTGCCCACAGCCAGTCTGAAAGCATTTCCTACCAGAGTCCCTCTGACACTTATCTCCCTTCTGTGCATACATACACAGTAGAAATAGTGCTGGTTTAATCTGTACTTTCCACTCCCATTGTTCTCTAATGATCTGGTGCAATTATCCCAACTGAACTCTTCTGGCAGAGCACAGAGTCATTTCTGAACTGGCCCTGTCTGTTCCAGTGGGCTACTGGCCCTGTTTGGGAGCATTTTCTCCTGGTGGGGAGCCCCAGGAGCCACTGATTCTCTCAAAAGAGCACATTCAGCAGCTCTGGGCTGAGATGGGAACCACCTCTGCTGCCTTGGCAGTGAGAAGAGAGCTCTCCCAAGCACTCCTAGAGCTTCACACCCTGACATGGGGAGAAACAAGAATATCATCTTCCTTGACAGCAGATAGAAGGGAAAACTATGAAAATCCTTTCCAGGTGCCCTGCCACAGACAAGCACAGTCACGTTCAGACAGGAAGCTGCACCAGCGACCTGCTAGCCTTGGTGGGGTTCTGTCACTTTGTTTGGGTTTTAATAAGTCACCTTGCCACTCTTCAGACTGGTTTGTTTTGCCTTCTTGTGCCAGTAAGCCAGGGGAAAAAAAAAAAAAACAAACACATGTAACAAAACATTATCAAAAATACGATCTTTTCCTCCAGTTTCCTTTTTTAAAGCTGCTGAAATGAGGGGGAACCAACAGCCACCACCACACTGGTGTCAGTCCCAGGTTTGGAGATGAAAGTGAAGCTGCATTCCCTGGGAGCAGACAGGTAAGGAACTGCCTGAGCAGGGTGCTGCTCAACATCTCAGAGCCAAGAGGTCAGAAGGAGGTTGATCCTTCATTTTCTATTCTGGCAAAACTCCTGCTGTTATCCACAAGCACATGGTGATTCAGGGCCCAGGAAAGGCGTTCCAGAGAGGATTCTACAACAATGCTCATTGAATTTCAGATTCCTCACAAAGCAGCAGCCTTGTTGCCCCTCCTGCACCCCAGTGATCACATCACCCCCCATCCCTGGGGCCCTTGCTGACCCCATCCCACCCTCCTGGGGAAGGAGCCTTCAGGCTGGAAGGACACAACTCCTCAGGTCTCTGCCACGAGCACTGAGGCAGCATGGGCAGCACAGGGATGAAACAGCAGCACGTGCATTTCTGGGCTGCCACTCACCCTGAAAGCACAGCCCCCACTGCCCCCCAGAGCAGCCCCTCACTCTGCTGAGTGAGTCCCCAGGCTCAGGCACCCTGCACTGATGGGGGGACTGAGCACACTGCAATATTTACAGAGATGGAGACAGGATTAAAGCCCTTTGTGAGCAGCAGTAACCCAAAGAAGAGGTGCAGGGCACAGATTGTGTGTCATGCACCCAGAGTACAAGCTGGGATATTAAAGGCAGATTAGGATAATTTCACGTGCCAGACACCAGGAGAGACCTTGCAGTCCAAACATGCTTGAACTTGCTGATAAACCTGTTGCCTTCAGTGGATAACCTCCAAAGCAGGCAAAAAAGCTGGAGCCACAAAGCAAATGCCAGGCCTGATAACAGGCATTTAATATTTATTAGCACAGGGTTATGAGCCCCTCTCTCTACACTTCTGGCTTCACTAAGAGCATCAGCCCTTCTGCAATCCCACCAGGAGAGAGGCCTTTCCCTGCTCAAATGGTTTGTGTCAGGCTGACACCAGACGCCTCCGTGTCTCACGGGAAGGAGCAGTTTTATGGCCAACTGCCAGAATTAGTTTATAACCTGTGGCTGGTACCAGCAATCCCTAGGTCTGACTGCAGGGAAGGTGCCCTGATCTCAGGTCTATGGTTAAGGATGTCAGGAGAACTGCATTATCACTCACACTGCTTTGGAGTAGCTCAGGGTGTTGTGTTAACCCCTCCAGCTCGCCCTGCAAAGAGAATCAACCCTGCAGTGTGCAGTGAGGAGCTGTGGAGATGCTGGGAAGGGCCTGTTCCATCACTATCCCAGCTTGGCAGTTACAGCCCAGTGGTCTCTTGTCATCACAGAATCTCTCTGCAGCTTCATCCTCCTCCCTGGCCCTGGGCAGTGGTTTCTCTAGACTTCCACAGCTTGTGGTGGAACACAAGCCACATCTCCAACCACCTTAGGAACCAAACAGAAGTTCATCACTTACACCTACACTAAAATGCCAGTCCTATTTTGCACATTTATTGTCATTATTAGATGATCTCATACCCAGGAACTCAGTGATGCATGCAGCCAAAGCAGCACTCAAAGTAACTGGGTCCCTTAGAGGGAGAGCAACCAATCAAAGGGCAGAAATTCTCTTTATGTGGAGTCAGGTCAGGGTCAGATTCACCAACCTGGAGTCTGTGGATCTGAAGGATGGAATTCCTAGTGCTTAGCACCTTCACAGAGACCAGGATGTTGCACAGAGACAAAGAAAGTGATGGACTGAAAACTGTGAGAAGGGTGCAGAAGCTTTCAATCAAGGAAAAGGAAAAGGGCAGGGGCAAAATGGTCCAATGGAATAAGAGAAAATCTATTGGATCGAGCCGTCCTAGCAAGCTAAATGGGCATACTTTAAATTTGCTTGACATCTGAAAGGAGAATGCATTAAGTGCTCATGAAATAAGAGGAAACTCAAAGCAAGTAGACAAGTTCTGCTTCAAGGGATGAATGACTTCAAAGGAAGGAAATCCTTCTGGCAAAAGGCAAGGCAGTGGCACAAAGATGGACATCCCTGGGACAGACAGCTCCATTGCTGTCACTGGACATTTTATAAGTTTCTTGGATGCAAATTGCTGAATTTTTCTTCCATGGGAAAACTCTTTTTCTCTGCAGATTTCAAATCCTTGTGTGTGTGTTTCAACGACAAAATGCATTCCTTTGCTCTGTCTCCTGATATGGGAGTTGTGGTTTTCTTTTCTCAACCTATGATATAAAGAATTGCTGTCTCTCTGGCTTTGTAAACATTTTCTGGCATTCTAGCAGAGTTTGGGTATGGAGCTTGACATCACCTGTGAGTCTTTCACTATGGTGACACACACTGGACTTCTAAATCCAGTTGCTGGCACACAAGAACATCCTGGTAGCACAAGGGTCCCCACCAATATTCCAGTCTCCATTGTATCCAAGATCAAATTATGAGATGTCCTGTAATCACCACTCTCTGGGACACTGGTTTAGATATCCTCTCACAGAATATCCCAGCCTGGCCCAGCAGGTTGTCAAAGAAAAAGGACAGGCAGGAAAAAGAGAAGGATTTTTATTATCTCTACTCCCTCCACATACAATAGGGCAGCCTTTCTGATCCACTAACCCCAGCACAGCAGCTCATGTCTTTGCTAACCCCACAGAGCTGAACATCCCTTCATTCCAGCCTCATATTCACTATGTTGGATTAAAAACAGGAGCACCAATGCAAGAAAAAAACCCTCCAGTTGTTTTTGCATGGATTTCTTGGACAAAGGATTCCACCACAGCCCTCCCATGCTAGCCAGGGTCCATGGTCGTGCCACATGATCTACACATCTTCATGTCAGGTGTCCTGCAATGGCCCAGCTCAGTTAGAGGGACCTTGAGCAGTTTTCAGTGAGCACTGAGAAGATGCATACAAGGAGCCCAAATATCCTGCAGGTCATCTGGTCAGCACAGTGAAAGGACTGTGCTTTGGTGGGGTGATGTGTGCCAGCTCTACAGCAGCCACTACATTCCACAGGGTAAACCAGGAAGGGGAGAACTTTCAAGTATTCCTCATACAGGGGATAATAGGATATTTAAAAAAAAAAAAATTGAAGAGTTTTGCATGGGTGGCTGTAGCAGTAGTACAACAGGTCCAGACAACAGGAAAAGGCTGATGGAGGAGTCCCACATGCCACAGAAGGAGCAGAAGGAACCTTGCATCACTTTGCCAAATGCCCTGGAGATGCCAGCTAAAAATAAACAGGAGAGCTTTATAAGTGATCAGAATTATGATTTACTAGGGGCAACAGATTGTCTGGGAGAACTCAAACTGAACCCAGAAAAGTATCAGCTTGTTCTGGAAGAACGAGGGATGCTGTTTGTGTGCTGTGAGGACACAGGCATGGGCTGCAGGCAGAACAGAAGACTCAGACCTACAGAAAGTCCCAGCAGTGCAAAGAAGCAGCTCTGGGGACAAAAGGACAATCTGGAACACACTGAGGGGGATCTGCTGGGACAGGAACACTGCAGACCCACACTCAGCAGTGACTCAGTGTGGAGGACTGGGGAAAACACAAACACAAAAGGCAACATGGATGAGGGTGACTGAGAGAAAAGGATTAGGGAGCCTTCAGAGGGGCACCAGAAAATTTAAAAATGCTGATTTCAGAAAGGCAGACAACCATAAAGCTTAGGGCTTATGAATGTCTTGGAAGGCTGAACTACAGGAACAAAGAGCAGCAAGAGATCTGCTAGTTTGGAGAAGAACAGGGCCTTGAACAAGTTCTCTGGCTGCCAGGGCAAGGCAGGAGGAAAAGGAAGGGACCAATAAGCTGAACCACGAGGTCCTTGTGGAGTGCAGAAGGAGGAATCAACACCAGGCTGGATTACAGCCACCAACAGCTAAAAGCAATCTCACCAGCACAAAAGGACAAAACTGAAACGGCGAGACACTGAGCTCCGAAGGAATGTGAGGGTGGAAAACTGTTCTTAGCCCATCAGTTGAGAGAGAGAGACATGACATGTCCACCTCTCAGAGCTGGAAAGCTCAGATCAGCTGTCTTGGGTACATGAAGAAGGTCACAAAGACCGCTGTGAGACAGCAGCAGCAGCTGGTGCAGCACAGCTATTTATTAGTGTCTACAAGAAGACAAGATTTAACCCTCAGACACAGCAAGAGCAGAGTAAAGAGTGCTCTTCTGTGGGAAGGGTTTCCAATGAGATGTGTATGACAAGCCTATCTCAAGGCACTGATGCAGGTTTCTGGGGTTTAGGCTCCAGAGACATCCTAGTAAGCTTAGAAGGTCACAGAGAGGGCAAATGAAGTGGAAAATAGGAAGAAAATAAAATCTGGGCTTATGCAGACCCATTAGATTTGCTTTCATTACCATAAGGATAAGATGCAATCAAGGAAGGGTGCAGGAACAAACACAGACAACCTCCTTCAGACTCCTTCAGACAACCCAGCTCTCTGGATAGCCAGGCAAAAGAACTTTGTAGATGAAGAAAAAACAACAGTTATCACTTCTTGATGTTAGTAAGACTTGTGACATTTGTTTGGTGACAGTCTCCTAGGGTATTTAAGGGAATTTCAATGTCCATATGATGGGAAGACATCTAGAAAGATGTTCAAAGAGCAGACATAAATGGCTTGGTGTCTGATGGAAGACAAATCAAGTGAGAGATCACAGGATGAAGTTTGGGTCAATCCTCACAATCCTTTCTCCTCACAGGCAGATAACAGACAAGGACTGATTCACTACACAGATGATGCCAGCTCAGAAGAAGCTGCCAGAATATCACAGGACAGGCATTGGATGCAGACCAACCTCAAGGACTTGGGAGATGCAGTCAGGAAAAGAAATAAGGAACAAGCGAGTCAGGGCAGTCATCCCCATGGGCAGAGAAGGGGCACAGAAGGGTCTAGAAGGAATAGTGGGTCACAGCCTGCACAGGATCCACTGATGGACACAGGGGAGGAGGGGCAGGAGTCCCCATGGGTTTTAAATAACTCCACAGATGGACACTCCACATCCTCTCCAGGAAGCCGTGCCAGAGTTTGGTCACTCTCACAACAGAAAAGGTTTTCATTCTGTTCAGGTGGAACTTCCTGTGTGCCCATGGCCTCAGTTACTGGACACTGCTGAGAGGAGTCCAACTCCTTCCCCGTGGCTGCCTCCCATCAGGTATTTATAACACAGATAAGGTGCCCCTGAGCCTTCTCTCCTCCAAGCTGAACAGTCCCAGCTCCTCAGCTTTTGCCCATAAGAGAGGTGCTTCAGCCTAAACCCTTAGGAGCACAGTTTGCTTACGTGGTCTGAGCCTGAAGGTTAGTCCTCCTTGCTCCAGACATTTCCCTGGACTCAGGGGTTTGTGATTGCTGAGGTCTGATCTTAACAAAAACAAAGAAGGCACCAAGTACCTCAGCTTTTCCACAGCTGTTGTCACCAGGTCCCTGGCATTGTTCAGCAGCAGGCCCACATTGAGCCTGCTCTGCCCTTTGCTGTTTAGGTACTTGCAGAATCATTTCTGTCACCCTTCCCACTCCTCACCAGATTCAGCTCCCAGTCATCCCTGCAAAATCAGACAGCAGCCCTGTACTCCTCCTAGATCATCTGTCTCTGCTTCCACCTCTTGTCTGCTTCCTTTAATATCTAGTTCAGCTACAAACTGCTCATCCATGCAGGCATTTGATTAATCTCAGTTCTGTGCTTTTGACTTTGCACATTTGCTGCTTCTTCATGTCCTCACCTAGGTGAGGTCTCTTTATAGAGAGTAGCTGCATTCACACAGTCATGGAATATCCTGCATTGGGAGGGACCCACAAGGATCAAGTTCAACTCCTGATCCTGCACAGGACAACCCCAACAATCACAGCACGTGTCTGAGAGTGTCACTACTCCAAGCCGTGCTGTCTAAAACGAACCTCCAGTCCACCAGCTGGATTTTCCTGATGTCACGTGGATATTCAGCTCCCTGCCACTCTACTTACACCAGGCAATGGAGGCATTTGCCTGTGTGAGTGGAGCAGATGGAAAAACCACAAAGGAAGTCACGGTAGCTGAGTCTCCCCTCTTACCATACTCACCCATTTAAAGCCCTGCTGCACAACATGACATGTTTCAACACCTGCAGTGATAAATAGTAGCACAAACCAGGAAAAACCACTCGGTCATGTTTATCCTCAAGTGTTCCTTGGTCGCATTGCAACCCACAATGGCATTCGTTAACAAGTGTTAGAACATGGTTACAAATTGCAGCAAACACAAACGCTCCGTCAGTGTTATTGCAGACTTCATTAACGATGATCCTTCGCATTTCAGCAACAGCCATTCAAGGATCTGAAAACATTTATGTGCCTCTGTGAGCCAAGTGTCACGCTCCATGTGTGAGCCAGATGTTCACAACATCATTTCACAAATGAGAGAATGGAGTCCACAGGACTGACTCCAGACCCCTTTCCACCCACTGAGTAATCCACTGCCCACCAACTAGTCATAGGGGAATTGTCCAATTCAAGGCAAGGCAGGATACCATTATGGGCTCTTTGTTTCTGTGCTTTGTCTCTTAATCCCTTGCTCCTCATCTTGTATTTAGACCCTGGGCCTGAGGGGTACCTCTGATGGGCACAGAGGCACAGCTTAGCCCTGCTCAGCCAGGCAGTGGTACCAGGATCTGGGAACTGAGAGCTCATGAAGATCTCCAGCAGCTGCTTGCGTCAGACCAGGCCCCTCACAGACAGCAAACCCAGTTAATTCACAGTAGCAGCAGAGCCAAATAAATCCCACATCCCTGCCACTCCAGCCCTCTCCCCTGCAGGGCACACAGTGCCTGCACTTGGCAGGGCCCTGTCTACCTTCAAGACTTGGCACTTCCAAGAGCCAAAAGGAGAATCAAGAAGTCGTTCCCACTTAGCAAACTGAGCTTTGTGAAGTGCTTCCCTCCTGCCTCTCCCCCCAGACCCTGCTGGCTGAGTGGCACCGGAGATCCCCTTCCATCACAGAAACACATAAGTTTATTAAGGCAAAGGTACTGCAGCATCTCTCCTACATCTCTCCTGCCAGACCACTTCACCAGCTGAGTCTCTGCATCCTGTCACTTTTTCAAGATTTAGAAGAAGAAAAAAAAAAATCACATGCTGCTCCCTCTAGTGACAACCTGAGCACGTTTAAGCAGCCTGGCCATGACTTGCACCATACCTCCAAGAGCTGGTTTTAGGCAGGACAGGCAACATTTTTACAGAGGACACACTCTGGCACATCTTAGTCTTCCTCTTATGCCTAGGGTACACCAGAACCTACCTGAGCTGCTCTCTCAGAGGCTGCTGCTCTGCACACACAGGTCTCTCCAAGCTCAAGAGGCTGCTAATAGGATCTGCAGAGCTCCACCAGTCACCACTGAAAATCTAGTCTGAGCTGAGAGTGACCTCAAGGTAAAAGCATCGGGCAAGTGTGGTCACCTGAGCGGGGTCATCACGTGTCACTCTGCAACTGGTGCTTGTTTAGCAAATAAAAGCACATTGGGGAATTGAAAACAGCTGTGCAATAGAAAACTGAGCTCAAACCAGCATTCCAGCTCCTGTGTTCATTCCAGGGATGGCAGAAGATGTTACACTCAGGTCTAGTCAGCATAAGCTAGAAACAAAAATGGATAGTACAGCTTCATGGGAAAAAAGGCAAATTAACTGGGCAAACAATAAAAGGAATATTGAAGTTAGCATAACCATCACTTTTCTATTCAGTCTAGACCATCAGGTGGCACAGGTTACCCAGGGCTCCAGCTGAACAGGGAGACTCCAGCCACCTCACATCTTACAGACCCTAGTGCATAACAGTTCTGCTCAGGGCTTCAGGATTGTTGCCAATGAAGAAGAAACGTAAGAAGATAGCTGAGGAGGAGGGAGGTAATTTATCCCTTGATATTCCCCAGTTTTGGCTGGGGTAGCATTCATTTTCTTCACAGTAGCTGGTGTAGGGCTGTGCTTTGGATTTGTGCTGGAACAGTTCTGTGCTGGGCTGTTTTAGACACTGCTGAGCAATGCTGGCACAGTGTCGGGGCATTCCTCATCCAGTGAGCAGGCTGAGAGTGTTTGGGAAAGACACAGTTTGGGAGTTTGGGAAGGACACAGCCGGGACAGCGATCCCAGCTGGCACAGGGGATATCCCAGACCACAGAGCACCACGCTCAGCATAGGAAGCAGGGTGAAGAAGAAGGAAGAGGGTGATGTTCATAGTTACAGCATTTGTTTCCTGAGCCACCGTTGGGTGTGATGGAGCCCTGCTCTCCTGGGGATGGCTGAACACCTGCCAGCAATGGGAAGCAGGGGATGAATTCCTTGCTTTGCTTTGCTNTGTCGGGGCATTCCTCATCCAGTGAGCAGGCTGAGGGTGTTTGGGAAAGACACAGTTTGGGAGTTTGGGAAGGACACAGCCGGGACAGCGATCCCAGCTGGCACAGGGGATATCCCAGACCACAGAGCACCACGCTCAGCATAGGAAGCAGGGTGAAGAAGAAGGAAGAGGGTGATGTTCATAGTTACAGCATTTGTTTCCTGAGCCACCGTTGGGTGTGATGGAGCCCTGCTCTCCTGGGGATGGCTGAACACCTGCCAGCAATGGGAAGCAGGGGATGAATTCCTTGCTTTGCTTTGCTCGCATGTGTGGCTTTTGCTTTGATTGCTACAGCCTTTATCTCAGCCCTCAAGTTATCACACTTTTACCTTCAGTTCTCCCCCAACTCCACTGTGGGGAGTCATGCAGCAGCTGTCAGTACTGAGGACCCAGATCCCTGCTTTCCCTGTCTCTCCCACCCCAAACAAATAACCTGCCAAGGTACCAGACTCCCCTGGCCCAGGAGCTCAGCCATGTGTGGAAGAGCAGTGCCTGGCAGCCCCTTCCAGAGCTGTCTGGAGCACACACATGCAGCTCACTGAGCTGCCAGCACATCCTGCCAGCCCCTCTCGTCAGCCCGAGGTCATGCCCTTGCAAACACCAACCTGAGGCGCTCAACCTTTCCTGTGTGAGAAACAGCAACACCCTCACCCTCCCTTCCCACTCACTCTGTGCCGAGTGCTGGGCCCAGAGAGAGCCACAGAGGATCCCCTAAGGCTGGAGAAGCCCCAGCCACTCCGGGATGCAGCCACAGTGCCGAGCCAGCAAAGCTGTCAGGGCAGGATCCAGAGACAGGACATGCTGGGTGGGCGGGAGAGAGAGGCAGACACCGGCACTGGGACAGGCATGGAGACATCTGGAATGCTGGGAACTGCAGCACGGGGTGGTGGGGATGTGGGATGTGCTCATTTAATGCCATTTCATTCTCAGCACTACAGATATTTAAAATAAAGTAATTAAAATAATCACAGTGCCACGACATCCCAGTGCCCGCTGCAGACAGGGACATTCAGCAGAGCAAGCTGTGGCCAGGTGTCCCCGACCCTTATCCTGGGAGCAGGGGGTCTGCTGCGCTGGGGGAATGGGCTCTGTGTGACAGCCTGGCAGAGAGAGGAGGGGACAGTGTGACATGGCCAGCATGTGACATGCTGACTCCCAGCCAGACAGGGCTAATGGGGCATGGACCAGCTCCCAGCCCTGACTGCCCACAGAATGATGGGATGAACTGACACCAGCTCCCAGTGGGGCTGAGCCCCATAACATGCACCTGGTCCCAGTAAAACACAAGGGATCAAGTGATTCCCAGCAGGATAAGTTGATCCCTTGTGTCAGAGCAGTGCCAAGGGTCCCAGTGACACCCCAGCTCCCCGCAGGACACGGGCAACACAACCCCTAGCAGGGCAGAACCAGTGTGTGACATCCCACATGCCAGCAGAATATGTGCAAAAGGCACCAACCCCAGCCAGGCAGAGCAGAACCAGTGTGTGGTGTCCCATGAGGACACCCCAGCTCCCAGCAGGACACTGGGTGTGCAGTGGCTCCCAGCACAGTACACATGACACTCCAAACCCTAGCAGGACACAGGAACAGTGACACCCAGCAGGAGATGAGCAGTGGCGCCCCATGTGGCACTCCCCAGCCACCAGTGATGTCCTGGCCCTTGCACATGCCAGGCTCTCACTCCCACCAGGTTTTTGAGGATGCCAATTCCATGGGAGACACAGCGCCCTGCAATGGCTCCTGGAGCGGCCAGGTCAGCGTGTGAAGCACAGGACACGTAGGAATCCCTGGTTCCTGGGCTGACTGGCACTGTCACCCCAGCTCCCAGATGACACTCAGCTCCCAGAGGGAACGGGACGGAGCGCCGTGCGCGGGTCCCTGTGTGCTCTGCTCCCGGAGCGGGGCAGGGGCAGGCCGGGCTGTGCTGGGGGACAAGGACACCATCTCAGGGCTCTCAGTGCCACCTAGCGGGGGACAGCAAGCGCTCGGGGTCACTGGTCCCCCATTGCCGGGCCCGGCCGGGGCAGCCTGCAGCAGCCCCCATCCCCACGGGTCCCTGCCGCAGCCCGGCTCGGCCTGCCAGCTCCCCTCCCACGCTGCTCAGCCATGGAGATTGTGCAAAGCACCACCGAGGCAGGGACAGAGGAATTTACTCCAGGTGCAGCTCGTTAATCACATCAAGTCCGGTCCTGTCGAGTCACTGGGTGTTCACCCTGCGCAGGGTGAGCGCAGAGCTGGTCAGAGAGCCACAGCTCTGCCCTGAGCTGCAGCCTCCAGAAACCACTGAAGCCGCTCTTGTAAGAAAGTCAGAAGTGTTGCATCTGCAGGGGTACACGCCGATGGTCGATGCATTTTTACCTGCAGCTTTCCCTGCTATGCACATACCAGAGCACTGCTCCCACACCAGCCAAAGAAAACACAGCAAACAGCTTGTGTGGCTGCACGAGGTTTATTTTATAGGCTTTTCCCTCCAGAACAGACCACAGTCTGGGAGGTGGAAATAGCAGATGTGGCCATAAAGGTGTGGTACAGAGCCATGTGGAAGTTTACCCAGGGGAAGGCTAAAAACCGGTAACAAATGCAATTTAACATGGGAAGGGGGGCCAGATTTGCAATCCTGCTGCACGTGAATCCAATCTTTCCTTCCATCTCTCCACCCAGCGGGCGGCCATCAATCTCTTAAGCCATATCTCCACTCATCTACAGCCGTTTAATCACTTAGATTTTCTTCCATTCCATCTGCATCCTCAGGCTCTTCCTTCCACACACATCCCCAGCCTGAAAACAATCCCTAGGATATTAAAGAGAAAACCATGACACCTTGTGGAATAGATGGAGCCTTCTGCAGATCGAAGCACCCTCATGAACACCAGCATTTCCAGCAGGTCTCCCAGTGTAGGACAGCCCAGGTGGTGAAAGCAGACCAAGTAAGGCCCCCAAAACCTATCAGTTTCCAGCAGATGCCCCAGGTTCACCTACTGATCAAGAACCGCCCCTCTTTTCTCAGAGGATCAGCCACCAGATTTTTGTTGGCCTTAATCATGATTAAGCTGAGCATCTCTCCAGGGAGTTTTCCCAGTGAACTCAAATCCCTGCAAAAATTAAATCAGATGCTGGATGCTCTATTATCCACTCTGAAATCAAGGCAAAGGCCCATCATAGTCGTGATCTCAGCTAGGCAGTCATATACGAGACAAGTCTAGAAATGGGGAAAAGAAATAAATGCACAAAGTGATGGGCACTGAATTTAGAGAAACAGGGAGGAAGGGGCTACCAAAAACTCCTGTCATTAAAGCTATTGGTACAGTCCAGGGCCTGGGGAAATCAACAGGTTGGGCACATCTCTCCAAACATGACCGCAGTGCAAAGCTGAGACACCAGATGAACAGCTCAGGTATAGTCCAGAAAGGTGAATGACAACCCCACAGATTTATGGGGTCACAGTCTCTTGAGCCCCTGCTCCCTGGAGCAGCTCCTTCTACCTACAGCAAAACCCCACAGGGTCCCAAGGAAACACCAGCTGGTTCCCAGGTCCTTGAGCTGCTGGCTGTCCTCCTGCCATGAACTCACCTCCTCCCTCTCACACATCCCAGCTGCCAGCCCGCTGCCTATTTTAAAAACAGGAGGATTTGGGACTGGGGCTGTCCAATGAATTGTGGTTATCCAACAGGCTTCCTCAGGACTAGTGTCCTCCAAGAGCTGCCCTCTCCTTCCAGAGCAGCACAGTCTGAAAGAAAGGAAAGAGGTGGGGGCAGACATCAATCTCACAGCTGAACTCCTCCAGCTGCTCAGGACCGGGTCATTTTTGTAAGAGCACTTACATGAGAGAATGAACAGCTTGGGAACTGCCAAGGAGACACTTGGTTAGGTCCCCTCCAGGTCACCAAGCACATGCAGGGCAGCAGAAGCAGCTCCAGGCTCTTGGCTCTGTCAAAATCTGGTGGCAAAACTGAAAAATGTGGTAGAAGATATTTTCGTTTTGCAGGTTTTGCCAATCTGTCAGGAGATGCTGGCGGTGATGAGCTGCAGAGAGATTTGGGCATGCAGCAAGGGCAGGTAGGCTCAGTGCTGGCAGGGGTGGTCAGGATGTCTGGAGAAGAACAGAGGAGACTGGGAAGATGTGACCAGAAGAGAGCTTACACTGTTAGAAAGGTGTGTTTGGGGTGGGATTATCAGGTCCTAGAAAAATGCAGGGGTAGTGAGACCCAGCGGATTCTGAGCAGCCCAAATGGTCACAGCAATCAAGCCCTGCTGGTGCACAGCCTGTCTCCAGGGCAGAGGAAATCAAGAGAAGTATGTGAGGCCAGAGTGGCTTTGCAGTACCTCCAGGCCAGGTAGCCCAGCTGGCCTCCAGTGCTGCAAGCTCAGCAAGGCCTGCTTCCCTCAGCAAGAGCCCAGAGGGCTGGGCCACCATGCCTGAATGTGACAGCTGGCATCTCCATGGAATGCAGGGTCCCTCTGCATGACACATCATCATCTAAATCCCAAAAAAGGTATCCAAATTGTCCATCTGGCTCTAGAGAGGCTTTAAGGGTCTTGGGGAAGGAAGCAGGTGAGGCCAACATTACTCAAAAGGAGGAAGGAGCTTCCTCCCTGCCAGACAGCAGATCCTTGTCCCTGCATCAAAATAAGTTTGGGATCTCAAACTAGACCCCTCCATGGATGCTGAAAGCTCCTCAGACCTACATGCCCAAGCAGTCCAGGGCAATGCTCCTCAGGGAGGCAGCAGTATAAGCTAAGAGGGGCTCAAACAACCCCCTCTGATGTGCTCTGAGACATTGCTGAGCTCCCTCTGGATACGCCTGCACTACCCAACAGCTTTGCTCCCTCTCTTGCTCTACTTGCAGTTGACAATGTTCTATTCTTGCCTGTTGAATACTGAAGACCTGCTGCCAAGGTAGTTCCTGGCTCACTGCTTTCTGAGTATCAAGTCAAAGAAATCATGAAGAAAACTGCAGCTCAGCTTGAAGTGTATTTTTTCTGAGCATCAATCACTCCCTATAATTAATTAGATTCCTAAAATACACAAGAAACTAAGAAAAACAACAGCCACAAGCTAAGATGACTGCACTCCATCAAAAAAGCTTTTATCTCTATGCAATGAATAAATAACTCTGACGTAACTACACACAGCAGTTTTTCATCAGATGTCTCAGTATCAAACTCTTCCCAGACCTGCTCTGACACAGCTCTCGGCAAATGTGTCGATGGAAAACCACTGGCCACATTCGCAAGTGGGTCTAAAATCTAGCACAGGAATCCAGGAGGAACTGTTCCCAAGGCCTATCAACACCACCTCCTCCTCCTCCAGCAGTGCCACCCTGCAAGGCCCAGGTGTCCCCTGTGCCCCACAGATGTTTCAGTCGATAGCCTCACCGTGGAAAGCCACGCACTGCTTTTTCAAGGACAAATGAAAGGTCAGAAGCTGAGTCGATATTCCCCAAATCCCTCAGACATCTTGAGGTTGGAAACAAAACCCTGAGTGTTCTCAGGTGAGCAGCCAACAGGGTCGGTCTGTACCCAAAACAGCACCAGCCAGCGATGGACACTATTCATCTCCAGATTCCTGCTCAGCTGAAGGCAGGATCCGGTGGTTTTGTGCGCCTCCGACAGCGGGGCCCTGCGAACAATTAACCAGGCTATTTCTGCCCACACAATCGGCCCTTTTCAGGGAAGGCTCTTTCATATCAGGCCCATATTGCCATTGCTTAATCAGGCCGAGGTTTAAGGGAGCCCGCTGCGAGATGACACAGATTGCTCCCTCCCTCGGGAGCAGCGAACACCGCGGTCAGTGTGTGACCGGCAGCCCCTGCAAACGGAGTCCCGCTGAACACAGCCACTGAGTCCCGCTCTCCCCTGTCCTGCCGGGCCTCCACGGGCCTGGATGGGGCCCAAGGGGCTCTGTTTACTCAGCCACCCCCAAGCTTCCCCCTCTCCTTATCCCTCAGAAGTCCCAAGCGGCCGCAGCGCAGTGTGGAAGGCAGGCAGGCAGCAGCAGAGGGAATGAGGAGCTGTCACACGTCCCTCCTGTCTCCCATGTCAGCCCCGAGACAGAGCCTTGTCTGGGTGCGGATGGAACCATCTGCTCCGTGTCTAGCAGCTCCAGGCAGGCAAAGGGCAGGGCTGGCTGCCACGTCCAGCCTGAGCACTGCCTGAGCAGGGAGCGCTGGCCGGGGGCACTGCCAGCAGGGAGGGGAAGAGAGGGTGGATGGAGCCCATCCGCTGGGACAGGGCTGGAACACGGCAGCAGGACCAGTCCAAGCACTTCCAGAGATCTGAGACCTTTTGATCCAACTTCTTCAAGACCTCTGAAAGACTCAGCAGATGTCCTACAAGGGGCACTGGTGAGGGATTGTGCCTCCAAAGGGTGTTAATTCTGCTAATGCTCTGGATTTACCTCCTGTTAGGATGCTGGAGCTAAGCAGTTTGCCTTTCCACATGGACTGAGCAGGGGTCCTGCAGCCTTGCCCCAGCTTGGGTGTTAAAGCTGCTGTGATGTGCAGAAACGAGGCATGTGGGCCCCAGACAACCCTATCTCCAAACCTTCTTCCACCCCAGCACAGAAGAGAAGGGTGTCCAAGGCAACAGCACCATCACCACCCCACACCTCAATACATTTCCAGCCTACCTGGCAGCTTCCACCTGATCCCAGAGTCCAGGAAAATGCTTCATCCAGATCAGAACTTGCTGTTACTCCATGCCCAAAGTCTCCCCTGACTTATCAGACCAAATCCTTAGGCTGTACAAATGGCTTTACACAAACCCTACAACTGTGGCCAGCAGTGTGAATGTTTTCACATTGATTTCTCCTGAGATACAGCTGATGCTGCACCTTGCACCTATGAATGGGAGGCTGGATTGGAGTCCTTCATATCCCTTTTGACTCCTATTTTGCAGATTATTTCCCCTCTGAACTTGAATTTAGGAGAAGTGTCTTGCCTGCTAGGAGATAGAATCCTAGAATCGTTAAGGTTGGAAAAGACCTCTAAGATCATCAAGTCCAGCTGCTAATCCAGCACCCCCCAGTTCACCACTGAACCATATCTCCAAGTGCCACATCCACGTGCCTTTTCAACACTTCCATGCATGCTGTTCTGTAATTCCATCCAAAGTCTCCCAGCACATCTCACAGGACTGCATCCAGGGAGGTCCCTTGCAACAGAGGCTGCCTTTCCAGGTTCCTCCAGCCCCTTGTCCCTGCAAGTCCCTGTCCCAGCTCATTGCTTCGCTCAGTTTGCCACTCTCAATCCTCCATGATCCCTCGCAATTTGCAGCACTGGTGTTTGTGTAAGAGGATACAGCTGGCTTTGAGCTGGGTTCCTCATCTTGTAGCAGCTTAGAGCCTAAGGAGCCTCCATGTATCCAGGTGAAAGTGGGGATCAGGAGGGCTGCAGCCCTGCTCTGCTGTGGCAGGGCCACTCAGGCCTCCAGGCCCTCTGGTGCTACAACTTATTTGAGCACTGTCTTTTACCAAGACATTCACCAGCATCTGTTCAGATATCTCTGAAGATCAAGACAAGCAAAGGCCACTTTGTACAGCAGGGGAATGCGAAATCAGCTGGACATTGCAGCGAGCTCTTAACAACACAGTAGTTGCCCATCATTGGCTTTCCCTCCCCTGGAAAACAATCTTATGGGAAATTCCTTGGAACCACACAAAGAGTGGAAAGCAGAGTTTTAGAAGGAAAAGTGTCAGCAGCATTCCCTGAAGGCATTGTTTACGATAATTAGAATATATAGATTTATGGGGTCTGCACTGCCATGACCACAGAGCAGGGAGCTGTGTGTTCTGTGTCCAGCCCTTTCCTGTGGCAAACCAAAAATCCAGCATTGGGTTCTTGGTGTCAGCACCACTAAAGCAGAGCTGGGCTAGAAGTGATGGAATGAACAGTACTGTGCACGAACTCCCATGGAAAGAGCAGAAGGGCTGCTTCATTTTCCCAAGCATTTGTAAAACTCAAACAGTCCTTTAATGATAAAAGGTGTTAAGGATGTAAATTTTACCCCAGCAGAAAGGCATCCTGGTGGTTTTGGTTTGCAGAACAAGAGCAGGACGTGTAGGAAGAGAGATTTGTTCCTGAGGGAGTAGGGAGTACCACGGGGTGGGATAAGATCAAGGACAGTGCCCCCATCTTCAGCACCCCCTGGGCTGCATGAACCAAGTGCAAAGCCACGTGTCATTATTGCCAGGTATGGTTTTAATCCAAGAGTCCCCTCCCACACCAAGTGGCACTTGAACACCCAGTCTAGGACAGATCATTCCTCCACAGCATGGTGGCTCCACCCCAAGCAGGTTAGAGGTGATAAGGTCACTTTAGAAGATCATCATGGCCCACCATTGGCAACAGTCACAGCCTATTTAACCTTAATTAAGACACAGTGACACTAATCACTTAACTGGTCCTTAATTAAGATCTGAAAAAATTTTAAGCATAGAAAAATAAACCATTTGGCCAAGCTTGAGAGCCTGGCCTTCATTCTCTCTACCTTAGTTTCCCCTCCATGTTTTTCCAAGTCCATGGGGACTTTTCTGTTGGGAAAACCCACGTCAGGCTCAGAACAGCAAGCAAACAGGAGCTGGCAGACCCATCATTTCCTCCCAGCCGAGCTGGCACCACGTCAGAGCTGTCACCAGGTCTCTCCTGTCCCACTTTACTGTGACTGGATGTCACTACACGGGAGTGGAGCCTTGGAGACTCTGGGACGAACGTGTGCTGTTTTCTAGGACAGCGTGTTCCAGCTGTGAGCTCCTCAGAGCGTGTTCAATGTGATGGAGATCCAGCTCCTCCTTGGGCACAGCTTGTAGCACCCCCAAAGTCAGCTTTAGGCTCCTGCTCTGTCTTGGCCACAGCAAACCACTGCTCTGGAGCCTGTTGGCAGAATCTGGTTCCTCTCAGGGATGCTTTTCCTCCATCAGACCCTGTGGAAGGGAAGGACTCTGAAATCCTCACCATAGAGAACCCACTCCATGAAAATCCTTCCATGCACTTTGATCTGCCACAGCTTCCCACCCTCCTGCAGCCCTGTGGTATGAGGGCAGACCCAGTCTGGGGTTTCCACAGCCTTCCCACAGAAGGGAAGCCCAGAAGGTTCTGCTGGGAGAGGCTGTTGCTCCTTCCCAGCGCCCATCATCTCCCAGAGCAGTCTTGCTGCTGCTCTTAGCTGTGATCTCTTTAAAGCCAGACACCAAGACACAGCAACACCAGTAAATTAAACTGCATGGCAATAAGAGCATCTGCACTCTCACAGTGTTGCAGATGCCTTGGCACTGTTTTATCTGGGCTGAAAAAACTCCTGGTCACAGTTCAAGAGCTGACAGGACTAAGAACCCTTCTCTGCAGGTAGCACTGTTTCAGTGGTTCTGTTCCACAGCTGTGTGTTGGTGTCTGTACCAGAGAGCAATCCCACAGCAATGCAGCTGAGGGATTTTGACATTTGCCAAAGCAAGACATGTCCAGCACCCAGTGGAACAGGAGAGCCAAGTTTTCCCCATCATCCTGAAGCACAGGGAACCCCAGCAGGCCCAGTCTGCAATAAAAACAAGAAATGTCTATCTGAGCAGCCCAATTCCTGCCCCAGTTTTTTTTCCCCTCCAGCAAATAAATCATTTAAAAATTAGGTAGATCCAATAAAACGCAGGTCAGTCCATCCCTCACCCTATTCTCCAACAGCAGGAAAACAACAGTCAGCTGGAGCTGGCAGCTAAATGGGAATCTGAGTGCATGTCACAGCCTAAAATCCTTTCTCAGTGGAACGAGGCCTCAGCATCTGACAGGGCCACTGACAAATCGCTCTGTCACCTTGGAGCTCTGTCAGAGGCTCTGTGCTGGACACAAGTGTTCAAAGGAGGCTGCTCAGGGCAGCAGAGGCCCCTCTGCATTGGGCTCAGACAAATATTATGCCCAGCAGCATCCCAGGACTGCACTTCCTCCAAAGGAGCCTTGGCTTCATGACCTTGAGGAGAGCCACACTGGGATTCCAACTGCCTGGCTGACCCTTCTGTGGAATCAGGGGAAATCATTTTCATGACCAAAATAATCACTGGGTTCCCATGTCTTCCCCCACCACTCTTCTCCACTACCTTTCCTGCACCCCTCTCTCTGCTGCTTCCTCACATGAGCTGTCCCTTATTCTCTTCCTTCCTGTCCTGTCATCTCTTCCCAAAGATGCTGCCTGAAGAGCAGCAGGAAGCAGAGCAGGGACATTCCCCATGCTCAGAGCAGAGCACAGGGCCACTCCAAGCACCTTGTCAGAGCTTTCACTGCAGAGACCCCTGGGGACAGCAGATTCTGCCCCTGATGGCAGGTTCCTGCCCTTCCCCTCTCTGTCCTTTTCAGTGCATGAGGAAAACGAGGCAGTGCAGCGCTGTCCAGCAGCTGGGACATGGGGCAGCCCCCAAACTCTGCCCTGCACCACAAAACCTCCCAGAGGACAGTCCAGCTGCATCCCAAATCTCTGCCTGACAGCACCAACAAGGCCTGTGATTTCTGAGTGAGCGAGTCCTGCCAGACACCAGGGGAGCTCGGACACGTCTCTGACAGGCTGGGAGCTCTCTGCCCTGGAAGGTGACAGCGGTCTCTGCAGCAGGCCGAGGGCAGCTGAGATGCTGTCAGCCTCCTGCCCACCCACCAGCTCCCTGGATCCTTCAGAGAAGCCTGCCTGTGTTTTTCCAGACACTGCCACGTCCTGGCATTCTCAGAGCTGTGAAGCGAAACTGCTCCAACAACTCAGCTCAGCTGCTGGTGCAGAGCCACAGCTGGAGATGACAGCCAGGACCTGCTGGGCCAGCAGGATGTTTTCCACAACCATTAGCAACCGGAGCGCTCGGGATCAGCACCACCTCTGCCTCCTGTCCAGGCAAGTCAAGAGGAGCAGACGATGCCTGTGAGCCCCTGGAGGCTCCCAGAATGGTGGATTGCAGCTTGTCCATCCCACATCCTGCCTCATCACATGCAGCAGAGCCAGCTGCCAGCCAGGAGGGACAGTGCTGCATGGGAGAGCTTTGGGACAACACACTGGGAGCTGCCAGGGGCGAATGCTGGTACCCAAAGCAACCACTCCATGGCCTAACTGGAACCAAGCTTTAACTGGGAGAAACCTTCAGTGAGACCTGCAAACAGACATTTTTGAGTTCTTCTTGTAGCTAGCTCAAAACAGTGCAGAACTGAGAGATGGACAACCTAAAGCTGGGAGGTGAATTCCAAGCACACAGAAAAGATGCTAAATAAATGCTGGGACATTTTCACTCATCTCCAGATGGGATGAGCTTTGCTTGTTCGTCCTCTCAGGCTTCTTCCAGTCCCCATAAAATTTCTACAAGATAATTAAGATTCATGTGCAGTTGTACAACTCTGGGAACAGTGGATTTCAGGAAAACTCTAGTGAGCAGAGTTTTTTCCCATCTTTGCCATTACAGCAACTCCTCAGGGGCCTGCCCAAGAGGGCCAGCCCCTGCACAGCCCAGTGCCCTGACCCAGGCCAGGCCAGCCACGCTTACTGTGTTTTCTTCCACCAACATAAATCCCTTCTAATTCCCTCTAAACCGTTCCTTGTCTCCATCAAAGCGCAGCTCCCTCCCTGCTTTTCCTGGCAGGGATTAGTGCAGCCCCACGGAGCAGGGACAGTGACAGAGCCAAGGCAGAGCAGGGCTGGCTGGCCCTGCCTGTGCACAGGCGTCTCCCCACATCTCCTGCCCTGATTCCATGGCTAATCCAAACCCATCACAAGCTGGGAGCAGGGCTGCCACAGAAACTGCTCTCTCCCAAAGTTATCAGCTATTTTCCCATCCTTTGCTTGTCTTCTACCCCATCCCAATTGCCATTCCCCTTTGTCCCATCACTCCATGCCCTTGTCCAAGGTTCCTCTCCTGCATTTGTCAGAAGGCATCCCACATTTCAGGAGTGCTTCAGCCCCTGGAGTGTATTGATCCTGAGCAGGAGACCACTGTTCCTTGAGGAGTTAGGATGCACCTACGAGCTGAGAACACCCATGCCCGGGCTGTGCTGGGCTGTGCTGGACATACTAAGCACATTCCAGGCTGGGCTGTGCCACACACCTCCCTTGCCCATGGGAAAAGTTCAGCAGGATATTGCAGCCCATGGCAGCTCCCACTCAAGCACAGCAGATGAACCACCTGTGTGGCCTTGCCTGTTTTTAACAGAGCAGCAAGCAGTCCTTGTGAGAACATCCTTGACAGTTGTTCCTTGGAAGGAAATTATGTAATGAATGACCAAAAGGGAGAGCTTCCCTCCCTGGCTTGGATCTGCTCTGAGACATGGGAGAAATCTGCCCAGAGTCTGTCTAGTGCTGCACAAATGTGGCTGCCCAGCATGTGGAGGGATGTTTTATTTACTCACTAGATACTCTATTTTGCATTGTTTGGTGCTGGTTTATTGAGAGAGTTGTTGTTGGGCTCTTCCAGGTGAGAACCACCTCGCTGTCAGCTCTTTCTAGGGCAGAACAGAGGGGTGGGGAGGACACTCACCTTCCCAAGGGCTCAGGATACACAGTGTAGTGATGGAGGGATTTGGATCAAAAAGGGGCAGAAGGGCAGCAGGGAGGGGAGTGGCTCGGGGGCAAGAAATCGAGGCACAAAACCCTGCAGCTGTACTCAGCCTGGACTCACTCCTCATGCCAAATGCTCCCTCCTGTGCATTGCTGTCCCTTGCCACCGTTTGTCCTCTCGGGACTCCGGCAGCAGTCCCAGGCAGGATGTCCCGGCCGTGCCTGGACCACTGTGCACTCATTGGCCAGCCCTCTGCCTAGCAACGGCCAATCCCAAGAGTCTGTTTGCTGGATACTGGGTAGGAAGATGCTGGGATTCCTCCCTCCCACTCCCCCAGCCTCCAGCACTGATCATTTCTGGCTCCAAAGGAAGCCTCTGGCACAAGCACAGGGACACACACACTCTTACCTCCCTGAGGCCCCTGCTCCAAGAGAGGAGCATCCCAGGGCCACCCCCGCATCAGCTCATGCTGCAGCTTCTACTGCAGCGTGATGCATCCCCGAGGCAGGTCCCACATGGGAACACAGATGTGGGGGAAGAGAGGAGAGGAGAGGAATAGCTGCATCCACCCACAGCTCTGCACAGACGCTCCTGGCTGTTACACCTTGCCCAGAGGCTGTAGCTGGGACTTCACCCCCTCATGTTCTGAATCGGGGTAACCCCCAGTCCCACCAGCCAGGGCTTTCCCAAGTGCAACACACAGGCTTTGAAATGAGCCCCACCTCCCCTGAACCAAAATATGGGAAAACAATGTGGCTGCAAACCCTTGTCCACGAAAACGAAACAACTGAGGTTTCCCTTGTCACTCCTTCAGATGGAAACTGCAGATGAAAGAAGCAGAGTGAGATGGAAATCCACAGAAAGGAACATGGGGAAAGAGGAATTCCCTCTGACTCTCCCCACTTTATGAGGCCAGTGCTGGAACATCAGTCCTGGCTGCAACTGAATCCTGAAGCTCCCCAGATCTGAGGTTTGAAATTTTCTTTAAACTCTTTTCTTCCTTGCAAGGGGTTAAAGTGTTGTCCATGTAGGGGCTGACCTCATGCACAAGGTGAGGCAGGAGAGACTGGGATGAACTGGTGTTCTTCTAAACCCTGGATAAGCTCCCTTTTCAGCTCTGGTAAGAGTTGAAATTCATGAAAACACAATGAGGATCCTGTCAGGAACTGGCAAGCCACCTCTTAGCCCTGGGGCTTGTGGCCCACTCACCTGGACACCTCCCCTTAAGAGTGGTATACACCCTGCACCCCAGCCCCAAGGAAGGAACAGGGCAGGGAAGGGCTGGAGTGGGACAGCTGGCAGACCATCAGTGCAGCACCCCCCTGGAAAGTTTCCTGAAAAGCTGCTTCTTCACAAGGGCATTTCTCAAAAAGCATCCAAAGTATCCTGGATTTCATCTCACAGCAGTCAGATAGAAGTGGGGAGGAGCTCAGGAGGCAGCTGGAGATGAGAGTGAGCACATCCCTCTTGGCCTGTCAGTCTGACACACAGGCACAGAAACAGCTCCAGCATGGTCATGTGAAGGACATGAGGAGGGGTTTGCTGCCCTGCTGGGCTGCAGAGCTGTCAGCAGCCCCCTGTGTAGGTGTGGTGGGCAGCACAAGAGTGATCAAGGCACCAAGTGCTGGTGCTGCTGAGCGGGGCCTGCTGGGGCAGGGACACAAGTCAGCTCCAACCTTGACCCTCAAAATCATCGTGGGCATGGTGAATTCAGGCTTGGGACTCCATTCTGCCACATTTGCAGAGCACAATGAGCTCAATGTCACAAAACCTTGCGGGACCTCCAGACCCTCCTTTAGGTGACAGCACCAAGCCATGGAGCAAAGCCCAAGGTCAGAGCTGGTCCCACACTCTGCATGGCTTGGCCATGGTTTGCCCTGCCAGGTCCTCACAGGGATGTAAGACTCTGGGAGGACACAGCCATTGGGATGCAACCCTCAGCACACACAGATCTGGGGTGGAAGTCCCCTGGGATGCACCAGGGGAAGCCTGGGAGGACTGCCAGGGGGTCAGCAGGAGTGAAGCAGAGCAGAGGACCTCAGGCCAGGTCTGCCTGTCAGGAGACTGCCAGAGACAAGGGTGTTCTGCAGTGCCCAGACCTAAACTGAGCCCTTGCCTCCCTTTCCCCCACATGCCAGGTGGGACTGGGGATCTCACCGGGGCATTTGCTGTAATGAGTTCAGCTGCAGCAGTTAAAGCTAGAGCTCACCTCAGCCACCTGCCTAATCCTTCTGTAATTCAGTTGGACAGCTCGTGGTAACTTTTCAGGACCCTGTGGCTGTGTGTGCTGCTGCTCTCGGATGTCGCAGCCACGGCCGCTGTGCTGACAGGCGTCCCAGGCTCCCCGAAGCGTCTGTCGTCTTATTAGCACAGCCTCCACTTGGGATTTATTTTCCATCCAGAATTTAAGCTGAATTTATGTATTAACTAAAGACTATTAATGCCAAAAATAAGTGGAATGCCACTTGCTCAGCAACACAGGCCTTACGAGGAGCCACGTGGCACAGCCAACGCACCCAATCGCAACCCCAGGGAGGCTTTTTATAGACACCCACGTCTGATGGAGTGCAAGCTCTGCTCTGCAAGCATCTGATTGCAGGGGGAGGGGAGGGAAACATCCCCGCATCCATGGGCAGGAGGCATGATTCCCTTGCCTCTGCTGGCTGGGTAAGCAGCCAGGTGGAACTACAAAAGATTTGGGAACAGGTTGTGGCAGAGCTGCCTCATTTCCCTGCCATAAACACCCGCGCGCGCTGCAGGCAGCTTCTGACACACAGAACACGCTGCTGGGTGTCTCAGTGCAGATCTCAGCATCAAGGGTCCTCCACTTCCCTCGGAGCAAGACTGCTCAAGGGAGAAAAAAGGTCACCCAGCGCTGTACAGCTCCAGCTGAGGGTGGCTTCTGTTCCCCAGGCTGCCCCAGGGTATTTCTGCCTTTGAGCGTGTCTCACCCTCAAGCACAGAGCTGTCTCACCTACCAGCAGAGTGACACTGATGAGACTCTGAAGGCTTCTCCAAGGACCCTGATCTCCAGTGAGAGGGATGCAAAGCCAAAGCAGCAGCCCCAGGAAGCTCACACTGCAGCAGCCGAGGCACAGAAGGGTCAGTGGCAGGGGGGGGACAGCCCTCATGTACTGAGACACCACAGCCACCTGCCTGGCATGGCCTCTCCCCTCCCACTTCTCCCTCTCCAGCTCCTCTCTGAACCATTCTGCACCTTTTGCCAAGCCAGACTCAGCTGCTGAGAGTGGGATGGCCACGGCCAGCGTGGGTTTGCTGCTCTGGCAGCTCTCCAAAGCACATCCAGTATGCTGGGCTGGGAAGGGCTGCTCTGGCCACAGCACAGCGTGGGGCACACACAACCCATGGCCCAGGGCTTGGGCCAAAGGAACATCTGGGGAAACAGCTCACAGCTGGCAATAGTGGTCAGCAAGGCACAGCCCCTGTGCACAAACCTCCTTGGTCCAGCAGCTGCTCACAGAGGTCTGAACAGCAGCTTTAGGCTGGGCCAGGAGCCCCAGGCAGGGCTCTTGGCCTCCTCTGTCCTGCTTGTCCCAGGACATGGTGCATGGGCAGAAACATCACTGTGCTCACAGTCCCACCATGAGTAGAATCACAGAATTGCTACTGCTGGGAAAGAGCTCTGAGATCATCCACTTCAACCCTTAACCCAGCACCCCGTGTTCACCACTAAACCATGTCCCCAGGTGCCACATCTACACATCTTTCAAACATTTCTGAGAATGATGACTCCACCACTGTCCTGAGCAGCCTGTCTCAATGCCTGACCATCCTTTCAGTGAAGACATTTTCTCCAATATCCAATTTAAACCTCCCATGGCACACCTTGTTACCTGGGAGAAGAGACCAATGTCCCCCCGTCCCCCTGCTCCAGCTCCACCCCTCCTGTCAGGGATCTGCAGAGAGCAAGAAGGTCTTCCCTGAGCCTCCTTTTCTCCTGGCTGAGCCCCCACAGCTCACTCACTGCTTTTGGAAAGGGAAAGGAGGAGCTTTCCAGGAACATGAGGGAAAGATCCTCAAAAAACAGGTCTAAATAGAAACAAAGGTCATTGAAACACCTTCACATTTTCAAACAGGGTGCAGACTCAGAGAACATTGGAGAAAAAGGCACTGAAGCCATCCTTCAAAACATGTTAGGGTTTTGTTCTTATTTCTTCTTGTTTCAATTATCATTCTGAAAGCTGAGGATATACGATGGAAAAGAGTGTGTGTGGGCGGGAGAGAAGAGGGAAAAGAGAAAGACAACAGCAGCATGGAAGGAAATTCAACACTGCCAAATGAAAGCCACCGTGACAGGCAGAATTTACTTCCTTGCAGAAGGGTTTCCTGTGTCATCCGTTACAGAAAGAAGGAAAAACCCCATTATTTTGAAGAATATTATCCATGAAAATAAGAATTCAAGGAGGAGGATTCCCCTCAGGTGCAGCAGCCAGAAGATGACCCCCCTTTCTGCTGTTCCCCCACTCTCCAACAGAAGATGAGTTCAGCCCAGCATAAAACTGCTCCAGATAAAATCCTGTTCCCAGCCTCGCTCGCTGGCAGGTGTGTGTCTGCTACAGCAAACATCTCCAAACCTCCAAGCCCCACTGCTGGGCAGGTTTCTGCCCCAGGGACAGGGATGTGACTTCCACAGGCTCCCCACTGATCTGATAACTCTCCTGGAACACCACACACCTGGTACAACTCGGTTTTTAGCAGGAGATGCCCAGTGCATGGTCCTGCACGCAGGCACTGCCCACCCCCGTGACCACTCATCCTCCTCCAGCCTGGCTGCAGGTGTGCCGTGCCTGGAGCTGTGCCATGGCACCAGGTTTTGCCTCTGGTGACAGCAGAGCTGGCAGAGTGGGACATGGCTGACCCTGCTCCTCACACCCTCAGCCCAAAGAAGACACAGGCAGCAGCTCCACCACCGGCTCTGCCCACTCTGCTGGGATGTCTGTGTAAGGAAAATTCATTCACAAACATCAGAGGTTTATGTCCAAAAAGGAGACAGAGGAGTCCCTTTTACTTTATTCAAAGAAAGGGAGAGGCCATGGGGCATTCCCCTGGGGTCTCTCGAATTTTTGGAGGGCGCAGCCTCCTTTTATCCCAATTTCCCGGCCGCATTTCCCTTCTCTCTTTCCCCACTGGCTGAGGTACTTGAGAGGTTCAGACTTCCCAGAACGCCTGATCCCCTGTAATGTATAACCCCACTTTTTAATTTTTAAATTCTCATGGAATTTTTAGAGTTTTTCCCCATTGTTACTTTCATCTTCTAACGTCCAATTTTATTTATCAGCAAAACCTACAGTTTGTTTGTAAAGGCAAATATCTTTTCCCATTCATCAATCAGTGAAATCCTTCTCATTGTTTCTTTTATCTCTCAGTGCTAATTCAGTCTACCAGCAGACCACAGTTTGTTTGTAAAGACAGTCCTTCATTCCTCTCATCTGGAAAGGCCCCTGCTCTGACCCACTTAGTACTGGAACGAGACACCTCGGGCTCTGCAGCCTCCTTGGGCCAGAATCAGAGCCTTGGCAGAGCCCAGCTGTGCTGTGCTCCAGGTCGGGTTTAATCTGACACCCCACAAGCCCAGGAAGTGAAGCACCAGGGACTGGATTGCCTGTCCAGGGTAGGAAGGGGCTGGTACTGCTCTCCTGGCCCTGGGACACAGCCTGAGGGGTGGGAAATTCCCTGAAGGCCGAATGATGGGAAAGGACACTGAATTACAGAAGAGATGATGGGAAAAGGAGCTCATCAATGCACCCCTCCCAGCAGGTTCACACGAGGCTTTCAGTAAATCTTGTGCAACATAAGGAAACATCCCTGCAGGAGAACAGCTCTACTCACAAGGGCTGCAGGCATCTGTGCAGGGACAGGGACTGAGTGACCTCTCTCAGAGGTGCCAGCCCACACCAGAGCACACACAGCACACGCCTCCCACCATCCAGAGCAGAGGAGAGCACAAACCCCCTCTCCCCAGCCCAGAGCTGCCTGGCACCATGGCTTGAGGAGCCACCTCCAGCCCCAGGAGCTCCTGCTGGCAGCAGCAAGCTTGCAGCCCGTGCAGCCAGCCAACATTCAACATGGACAACAGGCAGCTGTCAGCATCAGCCATGAGGGAAAACCACAGCCATTATCCCAGCAGGAAGGTTTCAAAAGGTCACAGCTTCCCAGGGCAGCTTCCAGTGTGCCCATCTGCCCTTCTGAAGCCAGAACCTTCTTCATGTACTTTTGGTTTGGTTGGTACTTATGTACCAACTCCTCTCCTGGATGCTTTAACATCTGAATATGACATTTGCTGGTCTGATCACCCGTGATCCAGTGTCAAATTTCACCACAGGAAGGCATTTCCTCTCCTTGCTCAAAGAAACATCTGGAGCCTCCTTCCTGCAGGAGCAGTGATTTTATTCCCATTACCTGTCTGATTACAGTGATGCCATGTGTGTTCTTGGCACACTCAGCTGTTTTCTCTACAGGTGTGTCACAGCCCAGGCGGGATTCCCTCCACTTCCTCACGCCTGTGCTGTCCTGGTGTGACAGCTCAGGACTCCCTGCCCCTGCCCTGCTGACGTGGAGCAGAAGATGATCCAGCCTGCAGTGCTTGGGCAGGAAGGAGAGGCCTGGAGCCATCTGCAGCCCAAGGCAGGAGGGCCCTGGATTCGCTGGCTCAGCACGGGCAGGCAGTGCAGTTGTCTGTCTTCTCCCTGGGAAGAGCCTGCTGAAGAAAAGCCCCTCCTGGATGGGTTTGGATCACCTGCCAGTGACAGTGACACGTGGCATCCCAGAGGACTGGGGAGTGGGTTCTGGTGCCAGCTCTAAGGGTCATTTCAAGCCACAAAAGTCACCCCTAACCTCTCAGCTCCGTGCAGCAGCTACAGAAGTTCTCAGGCAGCAGCAGAGCAGTCGCTTTGCCTGCCTCACCCGAGCATCCTTCATCACAGCGAGCAGCACAGAGCTGCTCAGCCCTCCAGCAGCCTGGGAAATCCTCTCTCCACACCATCATACAGCATCAAGTGCCCTCGGGGATCCGTGCTTGCCGCCAGTACTCCCAGCTAGTGCTGAGCACCAGGAAAACAGCCTGGATGCCAGCAGCCTGCGTGTCACCAGGAATGGACTGACAGAAATTGTCTCCCCACACGTCACAGCTCCCCCACACAGATGGAGTGTGCTGCTGCAGATCAGAGGCAGGGCTGGGCACCGCAAGTATCTGTCCTTGTGGCTCTAACACCTCTGCTGGGAGCTGAGCTTGGCTGGGAAACATTCGGGACGAGGTGGCTGCTCAAGGAGAGACAACACTCTGATACTTTGCAGGTTTCTTGCAGACGCTTTTCAGGAACAAGGCAGGTGGTCTCCAACCCCAAACACCAACTCTGGTGCCCCCAGCTGCATAGAGAACTCCCACAGGGTGTGTTTCCTTTGTAGCTGGGTGTGCCAGCCCCACAGAGCAGCAGCTGGCAGAGGGACAGCCCTGCACACGGGCAATGGACAGTGCTGAGGTGCATCAGTAACAGGCGCTGGAGGGAGGAGAGGTTTTGTTTCCATTTCTGGTGATTTCTGCTGCTGACACACTGTTGGGACCCCAGCACACCACCAGTTTCTGCCTGCTCCCTAGAGGAGTGTGCAAAGTGCATCCCTCCTGCTTGTCAGGCAGGGAATCACAGCGTGGGGATGCTAAGAGGCTGTCCTGTGCTCAGTGGCACAGATGAGACCTGAACCAAGTCTCCAAGCAAAGCCCCCTTGCCTGCATTGGTTCCCTCCAAAGCACAAGCCCCACAACCAGCCCTGAGTGCAGTGAGTGCAGCCAGCACCCCTGCACTGAGAGCAGCTCCCACCCAGGACGTCCCCACGCTGGAATGGGCGGATGTGCCACAAAGCTCCTTCTCTGGAGCATGGGCCAGGCGATGGAGATCAGGCTGCACAGAGGAATTACTGACCACAGCACAGCTCTCCTGGGGCTAACACCCAGCACTGCCTCAGCACACGCTGTGCCTCACCCAGTGCAGCCCATCCCTTCTGGCACCGAGGTATCTGGGGAGAATCAGCAGCTGCACCCCAACCCTGCTGTACGTGCAGGCATGGCCTCAGGAACCCCCCCAGTCCTTCCCTTCAGTGCCCCACAGCACCCTGCAGTGAGGCTCTGTGTGCAAGAAAGACTTTTGGCGACCCCCTGCCTGCTGCCTCCCATCAGCACCCCAGTTCTTGTAGGTATAGAAAAAATCCTAATTCCCATCCAAACCATCCTACATCTACTGCTATATCCTACCCAGTGTTCAAAACCCTCAAGGCCTTTTCCAGAATCTCAGCTGCATCTGAGCCTCCCAAATTCACCAGAATACCTGATCCCTGATAGGTTTTCCCCTCCTTCCCTGTAATCGTAATTGGGCATAATCTGGCCTGTGGGTTCTGCAGCATTTGCCAGAACTTGCAGTTGCTGTTGTGCCTTAATGTCCAAGAAAGAATGACAGCCATCCTACAAACCAACAGCCATCCAGCCTCTTGTGTCCCCACACCAGGAGGACCAGCTTAAATCAGCAACTTTGGCATAAAGTGCCAGAGAAGAGCAATCCTGGTGTACCCCAGGCCTCCACCCCAGCTGCAGCCCCATTTACTGACACCAAGGCATCTTCTGGGAACGCTCAAGGTCAGGGCATTGTTGGGTGATGGAATGTTTGGTGTTTGGCCCGTCAGCAGGGCTGTGTGGGGCTGTTGGAATGGGCCTTCTCCTGCCTGCACACGGAGAGTGACAAGAAAAACCAGGAGCTGCAGGAAGGACCTGGCAGGGAAACTCCTCCAGCTCCTTCTTGCTGTCTCACCGCTGCATATTTGGGGATGTATCTGTGGGATCTGGGCTCTCCAGTGCTGCTAGAAAGGGTCTCCAGGTATTCTCAAAGCTGTCCATGCCAGGTCCCCCAAGGACAGAAATTTCTGCTTCATTCCAGCCCAGGGAGCCAGTGTCCCATCATGCCATGTGAGGAGTCCCTGGTGTTCCCCAGATCCCACCAGCCTCAGCAGGCAGCTCTCCATGGAGTTCAGGGCTGGGCTGAGCCAAGCTGGCAGCCAGGATAGGAAGACAGATCCTTCTCCCAGCAGAGGTACAGGGAGAGGGTGGCTGAGATGTCCCCACGTGGCAGAGGATGTTCCCAGGGATGCTGTGACTTCAGCTGGACTCCCAGCATGTGCCAGCCTGGCTGAAGGCTGAGAGCAGCCATGGGGAGACTCAGCCAAACACGTCCACACTCCTTTTCTCCTCTGCACCAAGACACACAGAAAGGCAGCTGAGGAAGACTGGAGGGGTGGGAGGCAAACACCTAGAGCAGCAGGGCCAGACAAGGGCCAGGAGCACTCACTCCTACCCTTGTTACTACCATCCCATGGACCCTGTGGAAGATCCAACACCCCAGCAAGGCACCCTGACCTATGGATCACGGTCCCTGTCACGCTCCCAGGGCTAATGAGTGTTCTGCTAATCACACACCCACACACTTCTGCAGGATGAGAAAGGCCAGCTGCCCCTGGCCCAGGCTGGCAGTAGAGGCTGTGCCTGATGCTGAGCTCCGTGGCTGTCCCAAGGCTGCCCACCCCGAGCACCAGGGTCCGGTGGGGACAGGCTCTGGCCAGGGCAGCAGCCGGGGCTCCTGCATCGCTGCCAGCTTTGAGGCAGCCCAGAAAGCAGACCTAATTCCAGTCCCCACCTTCCTGCCAAGCCATCTGCCTGCCCTGAGACCACCGAGAGGCTCCTGAGCAGCGTTTCATCATTACCGAGCCATTAGAGAGTGGACGAGCAGTGATTGATGATAACGAATGCGAATACCAAATACCAAATACCTTCCCACCCCAGACCGGCAGGACCTGACCAGCTCTCCCACTAGGTAGTACAGCTTGTCCTTCCACAGGCTCTGCAAAGCACTCCCATCCTTCTCAGCCTTTCCACAAGCCATCAGGCACAGCACTGCCCATCTAGACCTGCCCTAGAAAACCATCACACCCAAGATCTGCTTTCCATCAGCCCCGGGGCTCTGCTCTCACCCGCAGATCCTACAGGCTCATTTCCAGCGCCTGAGCCCATTGGGAAGGCTTTCCCAGAGCTCTCACCTTCATCAAGAGGGCAAAGGACAGTTCCCTCCCATCAGGACAGGGACAGAGAGGGGGGCAGCAGGGTGGGAGCTGAGTGCTCTGTCACAAGTGTGACACATCCCTACTCATCAGGAGTGTGTGTCCCATCGCAGAGAGATGCTGTGCCCAGAAACAACAGCCAGCTCTGCTCCAGGAGGTCACCAGAGAGAAAGTATTATTCTTGCAAAACCAGAGCACATGCCACAGCCTGTAAGGGTGAACTCAGTGGCCAGCAAAGAGGAAGTGACAGGAATAGAGGAAAGGAAGGCACTGTCCTGCTGCAGGTGATGGGTGTGGAGCAGGTGAGGGGACCAGAGAGAACCACTGCAGCCACCAACAGCAACAAAGAGAATTCAAGTCTGTCCAGGCCAGGGGGAGCTGCTGTGGGCAGAAGAACCTTGTCCCTGAGCTACAACATTCAAGATGCAAATCATGTGCTCCCCTCTAGGACCAATCTTCTGGGGTACCTTTCATTTTCCACTTACCCAGGGTGGAGCTGGACCATGGGGCTTCAACAAGAGCAGTTTTTGCTGGCCCTTCAGCACAGCCCTTGCAGCACACAGCCCAGCCCCAAGCTGCAGCAGCCAAGCTCTGTGAGCACGGTCATTCAGCAGAGAAAGAGCAGCACGGTGATTCATCTTCCTTTTGATCTCTAGCCTACCCTTGCAAGTTCAGTACTCTGTCCCCAAAATTTTGGGCAGTTGGCAGACCTTTCACCTCCCCCCAGGGCGGAGATAAGTGCTGAGAGGTGCTGGCGCCTTCAGGGGTTCCAGTGCTGCACACCCAATTCGGTAGGCAAGCAGACCCTGGCTGCCAAAATTTCCAGGGCGATGAGCTTCCTCCAGAGCCTCCCCTCGCCGCACGCATCCGCCGAGGACAGGCTCCTGTGCCATCTGCACCGGACAGAGCAGCTCCGAGCGCAGAGAACACCTCACCAGGGAGCGGGGCAGAGCCTGAGCCTTCCAGCGGCACCGTTTGGGCACCACAGGGCGGTCCAGCACTAGGGGAGGGGGTGAACTCGCATCCTGGCAGCCTCCTGTGAGCAGCAGAGAGGGGCAGGATGCGCTGACAGCTCTGCTGCAGCCAGCGCAGCTCCCGGCAGCGCTGCCCAGGCTGGCGCAGGGCACGAAGCGGGCACGGGAGCCCCGGCAGGAGCTGCCAGACAGCCCCGGCGCCTCCCGGCTCAGCGGAGGCACTTCCTCACCTCCCAGCGCTTTGTCGCTCAGGCTCCTCTGCAGTGAGAATTCCTCAGGCGACCAGAGTCGCCCACGGGCTCGCAGCCTCCCAAACCTGCTGTCCCTCACGGCTCCGTGTCCCGGAGCTGCTCCTGGCCCAGCGCGGCGCTCAGCTCGGTGTTTGTCCCTGCATCCGCCCTGGGCCAGCGCAGCTGACCTGGGCAAGTCCAGTGCCATGCCGGGGCCAGCACAGCTCGCATTTACACTCAGCAGCGTCACACATCGACTCGGGAGGGGAGTGGAGGTGAGGCAACTCCAGCAGCAGCATCTCACACAGCCCCAAAGCTGGCAGAGCAGCAGTAGGAGCTGTGTCACATGCACAGGGGAACCGCCACCCCCTCCAGTCTGCTGGGACAGGCACCCTCAGCCCGGCAGCACGGTACGAAACCCATCTCTTGCGGCACTTTGCGGCAGGTTTTGAGGTGCTGAAGTGTGCTCAAGTGCTCAAGTGCTTGAAGGCTGCAGGCCCTGGTGGCCATGGTGCATCTCACCCAGCCCAAACGAAGCGGGGAGCTCAGCTGCGGCAGAGCACGGCTCCCTTTTTGCCTGGTGATGCAGTTTATTGCCTCTGCGCTCCCAAGCATGCACCAGTTTCTGATCCAGATCCAAAGCCAAGTCAAGGTGTTGCCTGTGATTTAGAAAGGGCGTTCTGCCTCAGGGCCCATATCTAAGGGCTGTCAGCTGGCAGAGCACAAAGAGTCACCAAGCAGCAGCTGGGGCCTGGGCTGGGTGTGGAGCGGCCCTAGATAGAGAAATCAGCGCTGCTGGGATCACTCGGGAGCTGTGTTAGTCTTGTCTTACTCATGGAGATCCTTGGGGAGATGCTTTATCTGGTCAAACATTTCTGAAAGGCGGACTGAGAAACTAGCCAGGCTTTGCTGCACACATGGCACATGCCTGGGAGGGGAAAGAGCTCTTGTGTCAGGCACCACTGAAGTCACCGGGACCTGCAGCTTCGGCAGAGCAAAGTTCCAGCTGCTGCTTCCTGGACGGCTCGTTTGGGAAGACAAGGAGCTGACCTAGCCACGAGGACCCAGCCACCCCAGGTCCACTCCAGACCAAATCCTGTGTGAGAGGATTTAAGAGAGCACCCAGAATTGTGCCACCCTTGAGAGAGGTCAGAGCTGTCTGCAGCGCAGTGACCATTCCCCATCTGCAGAAACTCAAGGCAAGAAGTAAGCAAGTTTTTGCTTTTCTGCAAAACCAAGGAAGTGTGATTTTCTGAAGGTGGTGAGAAATAGTTTCAGACAGCTCTAATTAGCAAGGTGGTGTGTGAGAAAATCCAGCTTTACTGCTCCGTGCTCCACAGCTGTCCTGGGATGAAGGGAGAGTACAGCCACCAGTGGCTGGAGCCCACCCACACCCCTCCCCTGCGCCTGCCTGGCTTGCAGTGAGTCCGACGATCTGCAGGATACTGAAGAGGGATATTTTTGCATGAGCTGCTGGTCCAGAGTTGCCAGTGCTATTTCAGGCAGCAACACCTACACTGTAATCCAGAGGGCTGTATTTTCCAGTGGGCACTTCAAAATCCGGCCTTCCTCCTCCCCTCACGGGCCAGCTCTAACCAACCTGGCCCCAGGATAAACAGCTCCCAGCATATGTGGCCACTGAGGCCAATGCCACAGCCCCAGCACGTTCCTGATTCCCACTGGGACCAAGACACCTTCGGCCTGGAAATAAAATAAATACCTCATCTCTCAAGAAGTACCAGCTACAACAACAGGTCCTCTGCCTGCAAATCCTCCCAGGGATCTGCCACCACCAGATTACCTGCCCAGGCTAAGCTAGCTAATCCTCCAGGCGAGTTGCAGACCTCGTCCTGGACCTCAGCAGCATTTTCGGTGAGGTGCTTCAGGAGATGTACAAGCTCTAATTAAAGCTGCTTTGCAACTCGCTGCATATGGAGGCAGGAAGACATTTGTTCCTCTGTGAAAGCAGAAATCAGAGCCTGGACAGGTTAAATCCCCACTCCCCTGTGTATGAAATATCTGCACATAAATCTTTCACACAGGAAGAGGGGACAGAGTGGGAAGCAGATGCTGACACAAGCTACCCCTAAAAACCAGGAGGATGAGGACCACAACCCCTTTCTGGATTCAGATCAGGAGTTGTTCCAGTGGGGATAATGCCACCAGCTTCTTTACCAGGAAGAGCCAGTGCCCTGTCTTGCACCTATTTCCTCCTCCTTGATCTGTGCATGTAGGCACAAAGGAGATATGAGACCATCCAAAATTAAGGAGCTGGAAGATACAAAGAAAGAGACAGGAGGAGAAGCAATAACAAGAATCGTTATATAACAGTATGAAAAAAAAAATAATACTCCCAGTGCAGAAGAGGTTTTAAGATGGACAAGTGGGTGGTGAGACCTGCAGGATGCCAGGCCCCAGGACCAGCTGCTCCCTGTGTGCCAGGGGGATGAAAACCACAGCTGAGCAGAGCTGCAGAGGCTGCACACCTCTGGGGTTTGCAGGTGGGGAAGTTCCAGCCTTCAGAGCCTGCCCAGCAGTGAGATGGCCAAAGTGAGAATGTCCCTCCCTGGATTTCTGCTCAGGGGGCACACAAGAAGAGCCCAGCTCAGACCCCACACACACCAGGCACACAGACTGGCATTCCTGTTCTGTCCCCCACAGCCCAGGCCGTCCTTCTCTCACCTCAGTCCTCCTGGCTCTGCTCAGAGAGGGTCTGGGTCCCATGCAGAGTCTCAGCACGCACTTTCTCTCCTCCTAAGTGAGATGTGCAAACAGCAGAGACTGCTCCTTGCAGAGAGACATGGATGCTCCCAACACAGGTCTAGTCCTGCATCGCATCCCGGACCTCGGCAAGCAGCAAGAGCAGGAGACACACAGCATCTTAGCCAGTGAGAAGGGGATGAATCACTGGAAAACAGACCCAGGCACAGAGCCAGAGCAGGGATAAGATGGTCCTGTGAGGCTCCATCTTTGGGAGTGGGGGGATCGGAGTGATCAGAGCCACAGGGTCCTCCCTTCCCGCTCAGAAGTGACCCAGCCTCTGTCCCCCAGCCCCGTAACCTCCCTCACACAGCTGCACCCAGCTGTCCCTCAGAGTGCTCCTCGTGCCTGGACATTCACCCCCTGCCAGCTCTGGAGTTCTCACCACCCCCGTGAGCAGCAAGAATGGGAAATGCCCCTGCACCCTTTCAGATCTTCCCTCCCAGCACAATACAGAGCTGGAAGGCAAGCCGTGGTTTCCCAGTTCACACACCTGTCCAGCAGTTCAGGTGTGAAGATCCTGCCAGGAAAGTCACCTTCAGAAGTAACCTCCCAGCTGAACCAAGAGCACTAAGTGCTCAGAGAACCACTAGTTCAGCAAGCTGAGGCTCCCATTTCATCTTCATCACCAAACCAAATCACAGCTATGACATTTCCCAACCACCAGATATTATTTTTCCTTTGGAATCTGCCATCGAGCTCTGCTGAGACAAGGCTCCCACCGAACTGCAGTGTCCCTCAGCCTGGGAGCCGAATCAGCCCGTCAGAGCCACACAGAAACAAAAGCATCAGCTCCAAGAAGGTGTCACGACAGAATGACAACCCTTAACTTGTTGTTACATCAGCCCACACATTAACGCTTTGGGCCTGAGCCAGGATGCCACGGAGCAGCCTCCATTCCCCTTAAAGTCAAACCCTGCTGATCAGAGATGCGCAAGTTCAGAATCCTTTTCGATTAAAAAATAAATAAATAAAAATAAAAGCCACGTACCTTTCGCCGTGTTTTCCCCTGACAAGGAGACCACAGTCCTGAGAAATTCCCCCATTTACTTTCCTCTTGTCTCTACCACAGCTCTTTCACTAAATCCTCTCTGTCCACGATGGCCCACATACAAATGAACATGAAATTAGTGTCTCCCAAATTAATTTTCTCACACGCAGTCCTAGCCCATTTTCCTCAACAACATATTATGATATGCAAGGTCCCACCTTTCTCCCAGGAAACACAAGCTTCTAAATTTATCTTTTGGATAACTAAAAAAAGAGGCAGGTCTGGCTTTCACAATGCGGGGTCAGCAGTCCCGAATGGCAGAGTATTTGCCCCAGAAACACCCAGTTAATACCACAACAACAACCACCACACAGCAGTGCACATATGGTCATTACAGAGCTAAGTATAACTTGACAAAGTACCTCGATTTTAATGAGGCAAAAGGCCAATTAACCTGATGAGGATGCAGTGTACTGACATTGAGTGGGGAGCCTGGATTCCCCGGAGATACACCCTGTGTGTGCTCCTAACACACCAAACACGAGGAATTCAAAGAGGAATTCAGACCGCTGCTGAGGGCATGGCACGGCGCTCAGAGCTCTCCGGGTTAGCACCGTCCTTCCCCCGATTTTGTGACACAGTATCCAGCATTCAGGCTGGATGAAGGGCCAGCCGTGCATTTTTGTCAGCTCAGATCCAAACCCCGGGAAAATGCAGGCATTGTCCTCGCCCGGTCCTCACCGCCCAGCCCGTCGCAGGTGTTCACCTGCCAGAGAACAGCAAGGAAAATCCAGGAACAAAAGCAGGGACGCTCCGGCAGGCAGTTCCCGTTGAAGTCATTTCATAACCGCGTTTCCAGAGGTGCTGGAAGAACAGCACAAGCCACCGCACGAGAGCCGTGATCGGAGACACCGAAACGCGCGGAACGAACAAAAGAAAAACCAACTTCCCCCCGCCAGGCCGTTATTTTGGAGGACTCAAAACTTCCCGGCTCTTAGGGCACACCTGGAGCGCTGCCCCTGTCCCAGCCCCGCATCCCGGGCCCGGCCCCCTCCGCAGCGGGAACGCGCCCGGGGCGGGGGTCGCGCCAGGAGTCACCGGAGCCCCCGCAGGCCGGCAACTCTCCCGGCCAGGGCTGCCACGGCCCCCGAGGGGAGCGGCACCGGAGCGCTGGGNCGCCGCGGCCCGTACCGCAGTCGGCGCAGAGGATCCGCGCCACGTCCCGCTTGAGGTTCTTGCCGCTGGTGTCGAGCGGAGCGAAGGCGGTGCGGAAGACGAGAGGCTCCTCGGTGGGCTCGAGGAAGAAGATGTAGCGGTGGTTGCGCTTCACTTTGNGGCGGGGGTCGCGCCAGGAGTCACCGGAGCCCCCGCAGGCCGGCAACTCTCCCGGCCAGGGCTGCCACGGCCCCCGAGGGGAGCGGCACCGGAGCGCTGGGACCGCGCTGACACCGGGGGCTCCCGCGCGGCCGCGGGCTGCGGGCACTCCCCGCACCGAGCCCGGGTCTGCGCTGCTGGCGCGGCGCCGGGCTGGGGCTGCGGGACCTTGAGCCGGGCGAGCGGGGAGCCCCGGGGCCGGGGGATGGGGAGAGCGCGGCTGCGGCGGCCGGGCCGCGCGGAGCGCATCTTATCGCATCGCATCGCATCGCACCGCGTCGCATCGCATCGCATCGCATCGCNCCGCCGGCGGGGGGGCCCACGGACTGCACCTTGCCCTCCAGCACCACCGCCGCCGTGTACGCCTGGTCCTGCACCGACTTGAGGCTGGGCGAGTAGCAGGCCAGGGAGACGCCGAAGAGCAGCATGGAGAAGCCGGGCGCCGGGTCGCGCCTCATGCCGCCGGCTGCCGCTCGCTGCCCGCCGGCCCTGCGGCGGCGGCCG
>VWZP01006275.1:18079-44196 GCA_013396995.1 Dicaeum eximium
GGGGGGGAGCGGGAGGGGAAGGAAGAAAAATAAATAGAGTTATTATTGTGTGGGCTCATATGATTAAAATTCCACAAGTAGCTCCTGGGTTCTAGGTAGGAGTAGCTTCCATAGACTTGATCTGGTATTTTCTGCCTGAAGTTATGACATATTTTTGTATTTAGGTAGAAAATAATTTCTTTTCTAATGAATTTCCTTTCAATAGCTTTCATTGCTCCCACAGCCATGCCACCTGCTTTTTCTGTGTGAGGTAGGAGAGGTGTGGCAGGCAGTGCTAGAGGGATGCTCATGAAAGCTGTAGTGGTATGACAGACACATGACAGTCACACACCAACAAGATTTTCTGAGTGGCCCTAAGAGAAGTGAAGAGTCAAAGTTAAACAATTTAGGTTGGTATGTTGTGTGCTCCTAACCCAGCACAGCACGCCGCATGCTGACAGCCAGGGACAATACAGGGAAATAAAGAAAAATTAAAATAGCCAAAACCAATGTCTGGGGTGTCTGTCACAGCCCCTTATACATTATCTGGTGGTGTGTGGAAAGAGGTTTCATGGCCCATCCATGCTTTCTGTCCCTCAAAACATTTTTTCTTTGCTCCACAGGGAAGAGAAAGGTGCAAAGCCTATTTCCCTTGTGCCACTCCACCTAGAGGTCTTCTACTTGGGAAGAGCAGAGGAGACATCCTGCAGTGCTCCCAAGGATGGCACACCACATATGCCCACAGCAGAACCACTGGAGTTTCCCCTTCTCCCACCCCAGCCTTCGTGGTTTCTCTGCACAAGGCACAGAGAAAAAGAAACTCAGAGGCAGATTTGCTTCCACAGAGGCCAAGAAACAGCAAGAACTTCTCTCTTCTTCTGCAAGCAGAATACAGTCCTTTTGGCCCCTTTTCCTTCTACTGTTTTCTTCACAGTTTCTGGGATCTGTGTGTTCAGCTCCAAAACAACAAGAATTTCACTTATCAGATGAATTATTTTAAGGGCTGTGCAAGGAATAACTGAAGTGCCTGTTCCCACAGTTTCCACAGGAGCACCAGATGCTATCACTTGACAAGGGGTTAACAAGAGACATAAGGACTATTCTTTCTAAACTTTTTTTTTTTTTTGGTTACAAATCCAGGACTAAATACACCTGTTCTTGCTTGGACAGGAAACCTGGACAGGAAACTTGTAGGTCATGCAAGCTAAAGAAGTAGCCACTGATATAAAGTCCTATTTCCTTCCCACTCCCCTGCTCCTATGAAGGGTAAAGCTCAACCAGAACATAGACACAGCTTTTATCTTAGGCTGAGATGGAAGTTCACCTCAGGGAAGACTCATAAATAACAAATTACCAAATTACCTACTGCCAACCACTGTGCTGGACTATATTTCACCTGCCACATCTTCACCTCTGGTCAAGTAAGGAGAACCCCTTCCATGGGTACTCATACCAAGCCTGTCATAGCTACTGACCTAGTCCTCAGAAAAAGTTCAAACTATTGGCTATATTACGTAGTATTAAAATTATTATCTCTTTAGGACGCACAGCAGCTCCCATTCTTGTACTGGCATTTGTAATGGTCAGGAATAATCTCCAGCCATCCAATTGCCTTTGCCCATGAGTAGTGACATGTCCTTAATACGCAGAAGATTCCTTTCTTGACAGTCAGGACGTTTTAAGCAATAGAAGGACACAGTGGGAGCAGCAGCAGAAGCAAGGATCACATATTTCTTCAGGCCTGAACACCAGGCAAGAATCAAGATTTTCAGAGGTTCAGCAGGTGGGCTACTCCAGTGCTTCTTCACCTCTTCTGAAATCCTCTTCTGAAAATAATTAACAAGGCCATCTTGCACAGGGCTGTCACAGGAGCTCATCAATTTATAACCAGTAAAGATCCACTGAGACTTTGAATATTTATTAATTACCCTTCTGTGACATGTTCATTTGGCATGTGTGTGGAAATGCCCATGTATGTCTTCCACTGTCCAGTTTGCAGCCATTCCCACAGGGCACAGGTGGAGCAGCTCTGGTCCAATGCAGCTGAACTGGAAAAGAGAGTCAGCTGTACCTGTGTGATCCTTGACAGCTGTTTTCCTGCAGCACCAAAAAACCTGCTGCGAGTAACTGTGAGCTGTCAGACTTGAAGGACTCAGGGCCCCTCTGCTGAGGAGATGAGAAGACTTAATTGCATTTTTTGGGAAGGGATCCCATTGTCCAATAAGTTACTCGAGGTACAATAACCAGGAGATTTTAATTTAAAGAAATAAAAGGAGGAAGACTGTTCCCTACCACACAGATATAAAAAAGACAATTTCACGTCTGGATGATTGACTCCAATTTACAACAATCTTGTAACAATAATCATTTCAATAATGTGGCTTGCCAAGGGTTTTAGGGCAGCTAACTGAATTATAGCAAATCTTTACAATTACAACGTTTGTAATGAACGCAGTTAGTGAAGCCTCAGCGGCCTTCCCTTATCATTTACTAGTGAGTGATGGCTCGTAGCAGGAGGCCACCCTTCAGCAAAGAGCAGTGGAGCAGCACACAAACCAGCCAAGCCTTGACAGCTTCCAGGAGACAGGGCTGCAGGGGAGCAAGGCACACGGGATGTGCAGAGGCTCCCGGTGCCACTCTTCATCATTCCTGCTAAGGACTGCCTGCAAACTGAAAGAGAGGAAATTCATATCACATACTGGGAAGAAATTCTTTACTGTGAGGGTGGTGAGGCACTGGCACATGTTTCCCACAGAAGTTGTGGGTGCTCCATCCCTGGAAGTGTTTAAGACCTGGCTGGGATCCTGGAGAGTGCCCAGACTGTGCCCTTTGGATATGACAACTTCTCCCCTTGGTAGAAGGCAGCATCCCCCAGCATGTTCAGTGTTTTTTCTGACTATAACAGAAAAAACTAAAAAGCAACAAGAAATGCATTTTGTCCATGACAAATGGACATCACAAAAAGTCATCACAAGAGACTCAGATGGCTCTTCCTTCCTGACCTCCACCATCATAACAAGCTGGAGAGTCAATGTCCCAGTCGTGAGGCCAAGTTTTCTCTGAGAGAGAGCCCAGCACTTGTGGATGGATGACTTTGGCCAGCTCTCCTCACTCAGACTGCTCACCAAGGCTTTTCTGAGCACACAGGCAAGATCTAATGAGGAAATCATCAAACCAAGTATGTAAATGTACATGTACATTGCTGATACCCACACTGGAGCTTGTTAGTGAGATTCCTTCACAGTCTATAGAGACAAGTAACAGCTTTGCTTTGTCCAGAGGTGACTTCTAAAAACTTGAGAGGTCTTGTCACCGAGAGCTGCCTGTGCCTCCAGGTTGCTTATAGTGAGGGTGGCTGAGGCTGAGGTTAATAACAACAGTGTGACACAGTCAAATGATGTGAAACCCAACCCAGCAATCAAAATATGTTCCTTGTCTGGCTCATAAATGTCTGCTTACTGTACCCTAAGATTCATGCCTGGCACCTTGCAGCTGCCCTGGCTGCCTCTTCCAGGTGTGGGAATGTGCTTGGCTACAAATGGATCACATGGATTTACTGCAGTAATAAATTATAGTCTGGCTTCTGTCTGGAGTGCATGTGGTAATGTTGACTTCTGCAAGCAGCCAGTGGGAGCAGAGGCTGGTAGAGCCTCAGATTCAGACTGCAAAGGTCAACCATTTTTTGGTTTGACACAACCTTCCACCACAGCCAGTGAGTGCACACACACTCTCAGCTGGTTTTCTTCATTGGCCTAATGTGTGGTGTGTGACTGTGTCTGAGACTTCTGAAATGGACTGTTGTCATTACATAAGTAAATAAGTAATAAGCAAACCAAGCAGCACCTTCAGTGGGCTTTCAGGAGCTCTCTGTAGCAGTTCTGCACCTGCTCATCTCTGTGCTTAACAGCACAAGTTATCTCCTTCTGCAGTCAATGGCATTTTGTAACCTAGCAGTGAAACATCATCTTTTTCATGACCAGCTATGAAAGTCAATGGTTCAGAAATTCCCTGTATGCTGAGATCACCATTTCTCCTGTTGATTATAAATAGTCTTTTCCTCTGTGTTTCTTTGACTCCTGACTGCCTCTGACAGCTGCCTCTGATTCTGATAGCCAACATTACCTGAGAAAGCAGGCACATTTTTCTGCTGGGTTTCTGCAGCACCTGACAGGGCAATGTTGATAATAATAAGGATTAATATCTTTCCAAAGGAGGTTCATAGTGACATAGAGATATCAGTGTCTTCCTGTAAGGAGCAAGGCTGAAAGGCTTGAGTGCTCCCATCTCCCAGCTTCAGGACTTGCTTTGTCACTTTGCAGTATTGATCATTATAAGCCTGGGATATTTATTGTGCTGCTCTGGTTCCTTTGCTAATTAGAGTTATAACTAATTCAGTCAGAAAAACCAATAGCCCACCTTAAAACTTTACTTTTGTGCCCTCATGACTTGACTCTGATGGTTCTTGGCAGACAGCACTCCCCATCTCAGTCTGCAGACAAAGCTTGGTTTCCCTAATGTCAGCAGAGCGAGCCAAGGTAGTTCTGCATTGCGCAGATGTGCAGCACCCGAGAGGGAGAGAACAAAGAGCTCCCTCACATTCATGTGTGTTATACCACCATGGAAAGAAACAAAAATGCATCCCCAATAAAAATTAAGAGGTCTTTTGTATCTGAATTATTCAAATGGGAGTTTGCTTTTAAGCCTCAAGCTCGAGGTAGTTTTCTCCCACAGCATGGCCTACATTCAGGATATTGAATATATAACCATACATACAGCTGGGTGTGTGTGCTGAACAAAGGGGAGAACTGGCAAACCCTGCCACTGAATCTCCTGCTCCAATTAACCTCGCTCCTGTGTGCTGCTATAATTGACTTCTGCTCTTTATGAAACACTTTATGAAGCTCTTAATCCATTGCTCCTGAGCTTAGCAAGCGACCAGCTGAGCCTTTTCTTTACCCCTCAGAGGAACAATGAGGCAGCGTGGGATCTGCAGCTCGGCCCACGCCCTCCTCTCCCCTGTGGGGTGCCCACGTCTGGAAGAGAATGGCAGAGCCTACGTGGGGTCTGCTCTCAGGAGCAGAACCAACACTCCCAGCTGCCCTGTCCTAGTCACAAACGCATTTTGTTTTACTCAACTGTTGTGGAGAATATCTCAGTTGCCAGCAGAGAAGCAATGTGTTTCTCCGTTAGGAAAAATCAAAACTCCGGCTCAATTTCTGAATGAAAAATATTAATCTTCCCTCCCTTCTCCCTGCTAAAAACAGCTGCACACTTCCAACCATTTCTGCTAAGAGAAATCAGACTTCCTACTCCAATGGGCAGCCTTCACCAGGCTTTTCTTGCTGGCAAATCCTCTGCAGGCTGAAGAAAACAAAATTTTATTTATTTCAAGAAGTCAATGCATGCACACAGAGCTCACAAACACCTTTGCCACTGGCTGGGGGTACCTGTTGTGAAGAAGGGTGTGAGCTGTCTCTGCCAGATGGACCATTAAGGGCACTCACTGCAGGCCAGAGAGCAGAAGGCAGGCCCTAAATTGCTTGATCTTTTGTTGTCCCTGTCAGAACAAGGGTTTTATCCACTCCAGGGGAAATGGGAGGAAACTGTAGCGTCTTCCCCAGCCTGGCCTTGTACAGAAGCAGAGGTTAGTCCAATCCTACTCTTAAAATACCAAGTTAGGACAGCAGAAAGGTGCAGTCTCTGATCTCCCTTTAGAAAACACGAGCTGACAACAACTCAGCTACAAAGAGGATAACAGGAACCAATGCCAGAGTCCAGTGGCAGAGAAACAGCCAAGGAAGGGGTTTATTCCTCAATGCCTTGGGCACTCTTTTGGATTAGAAACTCAGAGCTGAGGATTTTTTTTTGTTGTGCTGAGTTATTTTTTGACGATTTTGTGACTGAGCTGTGATATCCACTCTGGGGAAAAAGAGACAAATTGTCCTGTCTTGTGGCTTTGTTTGCCAGCTCTTCTGGCCATTCTACCTGAATGTTTAGTCACAGCAAATGCAACAGGTTGTATTTCTAAGATAAATATTCTTGGAGATCTGAAAAGTAAGCCAGTTTTTTTTCCAACTAGGGTTTGTTATAGTCCAGCCCATCAGCCCAGTAATAGAGTCTGGTTCTTAACCAGCCCTCCNCCAACTAGGGTCTGTTATAGTCCAGCCCATCAGTCTGGTTCTTAACCAGCCCTCCTGATAATCAGCCAAAATCACCTGAAAATTTGAAAAGGATCACCTTCCTTTGTTCCTTGGATGGATTTTTTATTTTTACCACAAAGATATTATTAATTGACAGAGTATGAAAGGGAATCAATGGCAATGAAAAAAAAAAAAAAAAGCAAGTTTCACTTTTAAAGTGATGCCAAATATTACAAGCTTTGCCACTTTTCTCTTGCTTGGTGAATTCTGCTTCAGAGCGACAACTTTTCACACATCTGGTTAAGAAGTAACTGTGGTACCTCCACACGACTAATTTTAAGTATTTCACTTCCCCTCACTGACCATGTCACCTATTTGTTCACTGTGTTCAGAGGAAAGGTCTAAACAAGCCCAAACTACATGCAAAAGGATCTTCAGAAGCTCTGTACGTGTCAGAAGTGTCTTTTTACTCAGCAGGCTGCATTTTGGATGCCAGGATTATTTTAATAAAAGAATTTCTGTTCAGATCTCCTATACACAAAAAGAGCATTCCAGGGTGAAATACAATTAAACACCTCAAGCATCACTTTTCTAACATTATAGTTTTTCTAGGAATATTTTTCTAAATCTCATACTGAAACAAGTTGAAGAAAATATAAAATAAAAGTATTATTTATTCTTTTGTCAAAGAGAAATTCCTGATCTTCAGATCATGAAAAGATTCTTCTACATTTCATCTACTAACTTGTATATCTATCACATTTTGAACACTTTTATACCACTTTTTTAGATAATTTTCTTTTTTTTTTTGTAAGAGAGACATTCAAGGAAAAAGTTCCCAATAATGATGTTCAAAATCTGCTCCTGCCCATTCTGTCAACATACTGGTTTTCAAAATTTGCTTATGATCAATAATTCTGGGAATGGAGAAAATAGACAGTAATTCTTGACAGGTCCTTCTTTTTGTTTTTTCTACTGCAATAGGAGACACTAAAGGATTTGACTTTATCCCATACTCCATTTTAAAAAAAAATCCATAAAATAACTGAATATGTTTTTCCATGAGACCTCCTACAAAATAATTTTCAAAGCCTTATAGAATATTTTGGCCATTTTTTCCACTACTTCAGGCGACCCATAAGAAGATTGTCTTTCCCAAACTGTTTATTGTGTGGTGTTTGTGGCTCCTCTGTACCTTCTGTGCCATCTCCTGGTTCTGCCTGATCCCAAATTAGGCAGCCAGCTGTCCTACAACCACTGTGAAATATTGATATATGTCACAGAGGCTGCCAGGCAGCTGCATGGGCTTGAGGGATGACTCTGGAGCTGAGGGAGCTCCTGTATTCAGCACCCACAGCTCCCTCTCTGGAGTGGTTGTTGAGATTTCCAACCCAGATGCCAATTCTGACAGACAGCCAAACACTTGACCTCTGCAGCTCTACATTTTGTAGCTGATCACAGAGCAGTTGAGTGGTGATGACTTTTAGTCACATCAGCCTGGTCTGAATTGAAGGCCTTAAGGCAGACTTGAGAACAAAAGGCCCTTTTCCATTACCAAAGCCATAAGGCTTGTTTGAAAACATATTGACATTAGAAGGTAAGCTAAAAGCAGCATTTTATGTTTGAGTTTTTTATTAATAACTCAGAATTTCCTATCTAGAGCTTATGTTATAAATGTTTAGTCTTACAGTTTAGATCTAAATTTCACAGATTAGATCTAGGAGTGGTATCATAGATATTCTTAAAAATAATTTCCTGTAACACAAATAAATGCTACACAATTAATTATTGTGAAAAAATATTTTTAAAAGAGCAACAAATGGTCAAATCAACATTAACAACTGCCAGATGGATTTATCCCACATAAATGACACCTCTGTCTAAGCCTCAGAAAGAGGAGGCATGGACTGATACATACTCCTTGTGTAAAATAGCTTCATATTTATCCAAAGAGGTGTGTCTAGCCCAAAAGTTAACACCAGAGGCAAAAGAGAGCAGTTTAAAGGCAGTTGGAAATCTTGCAAAATGTCTAGTTGGGCAGACAAAAGAAGCGGAAGCTAAAAACAGAAATTTGTCAACCGGAGTCTTTGGGACATCATTTATCCTGTTGTTCCTGCAACCTGCAGGAGTGAAAAGCTCATTACTGTTTACTGGTTACAAAATGCAAAACAAAGTTTAGGAATGAACCACGGCAGTTTTAAGGCCATTTCTTAAAAATGCCCATGAGGTTATTGGTTCTGTATGCTTTAGGTGAGACACTTCAAATGATCACTTTAAGTGATGCTGTTTTGTGGGTACAGCAAACCTGAAATTCTGTCCTGCATCCAGCCCTAGATCTGCAGTGCCTTTGATAGACAGGCATCTGCCACAGGCTGGGGTCATAAAATCCTAAACACAAAAATTGAGCACAGCTTTAGAGAAGCTCACTCCTTAAGTAAATTGTTGCACCTAAATTTTTATCCCCAGTTACAAGGGTTACTATTTCAAATATTTTCCATAACATGGATCCTGTAATTTATGTGATAACAGAAGTAAAGGCCAAAATGTCCATGAAATACAACTTTACTGTCACTGCAGTGGTAGCATGATGTTAAAAATGTGAGGGAATCTTGTCACTCTACAAAGATCAGCAAGGCTGGCAGGAGAGCACAGTCACGTTGAATACCAGAAACCAGGGGCTAAGACTGAAAGACAGAAGAAATTGCACTCCCAAGAGCATGTATTTAATTTCAGCTATGTCTTTATAGGAAATGTTTGTACAAACAACTGTGAGGAACTTAGGATTTTTAAATATAAATGAATATATTAACAGACATTAACTTGGAGAGCACAGATTCCTGAGAATTAAAAGTTCTTTTCCTCTCAGATGCAGAAACACTTGCTAAATAAACAAGCAGGAAGGAAAAGCTGATGATATCTTTAAAGAAACCCGTGCAATACATTAAGATATATGAAAAATCAAAGTAAGAGTTTTTATTTGGCAAAGTAATGTATCCACTCTGCTGCCCAAGAGCATAAAGGCTGTGGTTGTGTCCCAACATTCAGGTCTCCTATGCCAGCAACAGAACCAACTTCTGTGTAGTTCTGCAAAACCTGGGGTGGTTTCCCTGGTTGTTTTTCCTGAAGAAGAAAAAATAATTTAAAAAAAAATTTAATAAGAATATCTAAGAATATCTCACAGAAACAAGAACCCATTTAGGAGCTCTGCTAAGAATGCCAGCTCTTCCCCTGAGGTGTGGAAAACTGTGGCAATGGTAGACAGGAGAAATTATATAAAGGTGACACTGTTAAAGTAGATTGCTCTTTAATTGTCTGCCCTGGGCAAATAATATCATCTTTTTCCATTCTTCATTCTGCTTCTCCCCCACATCCCTGACACTAATGTAAAGTTTCGTGCTCTGACTATTAATAAACTGGTAATGTTATAAAAATCTTACATCTAGTTGAATAATACTGACTTAACAGCCCAACTACTGATCAAATTTATTTCTGTGTAAAGGAAGAATGTCTGCTTTGATATCAGTGGCACTGTATTAGCTTAAACTTGAAGATCAGAGTCACTCTTAAGATTCCTGTCTAGGATAAAGCTTTTTTCCTCTCCTGTTCATTTCTCCTCTGTCTGAGGCCAGTTTAATTTTCCATAAAGAAAAGAACCATATTGCTTCAAGAGCAGACTGCAGGCAAATTCCCACCAGTTTGATTGAAAGGTGAATTTTAAGCTGATGCAATCAAGCAACAGGAAAATATAAGATGTTTTGAAACTTCTTTCCAAGGAGGTATTTCAGCTGGGTTAAGTGGTTCACACTGATTTAGCCTGAGAGGAAAAAGAGCTTGCACACCTGTTAGAAGGTTTGTCCTCAGCTCGAGGTCACAGCCCACCAGCTGAGGTGCAGGAATTAACTCAGCAGCCACACTCAGTCCTTTGAGCACAAAGGGGCAGCAGCTCCACAAACAAGCCCAGCCCAAATGTGAGCACCTGTCTGATCCCAGCTGAAGTCAATTCCTTCCTCATTTGGTCTAACCCCGAATAATCCATTATCCCTCTGAAACACAAATACCTCGACAAGCTTTGGACTTGTTGACCAGATCAAACACAAATTGATTCAAGTTGCATCAATACAATTTGCTGAAGTTTCCTCACTGGTACCACACTCCATATCCCAAGCTTGTTTTGCCCATGAGCTCAATGCAGATTAAACAGCCTCTTGTTAAGCAACATAAATGCTTTGTGCCTCACAGTAAGGCTCCCAGAAATCCTTATCCCTGCTTTTGCTGTGCCTGATCCTGGACCTGCTATGCATTTCCCTTGGATCTCATGGCTGTGATGTCTGTGACTGGGAGCAGAGGAGCTTGAAGGATCAGGTGGATACAGAGACCCAAACTCCCACAACAGCACCACAGTCCCATGCTGACCAGTGCCTCTCCTGGCCTCAGAGGGAAGACCTCTAAGAGAATATTCTTCATATTTTCAATGTGTGCCTACAACTCATTCCCTACAGTCACACTTTTCCCTTGCTATATGAGTAAAATCAAAGCTTCACTTGCTTGCTGGGATCCAGCACACAGGAATATCTTTTTAGCCCTCCTTTGAATATCCCTCCAGTTGGATCTCTGACATTTTTATTCAAACTCTTCCTTTTTCTGACTGTAGCACCTTGATACCAATATTGGTTTGCATCCTCACTCGAGCCTCTGATTTTCTTGTCACAGCAACTTTATTTTCTGTGCAGCACACTCTAGGAACAGCTGCTGCTATTCCACCAGGATATTCCTTCCTCCCTCAGTCTGGCTCTTGGGAGGCTGCAGGTGTTCTCCAACCCCACAGTTTCTGTCTGTGCTGATAGATGACCCAAAACTTCTTGGGTGTTCCCCACATTCAGGTGTGCCCAGGGAAATGTTTCTGCAGCCCATACCAGCCACAGGAGCACCTAAGAAAGGCTATTTCCACACCAGGGTTTCAAGGAAGCCTTCCTTTATTAAATTTCAGGGATCTTAACCTCTGCAGCGATGCTGCTGCTATAGTACCCCAGGCCTAAGTCAGCTTGGCCTTCAGTACACATCCTGCCTTGTTTCCAGCTGTTACATATTTGAGGGGAATCCTGTGTAAAGCCCACCCTGTGCCCCACCAAACCCCACAGGGTGCTGGCTGGACCTTGTCTCCAGGAGATGAGCTGGTCCCTGCCTCCCCAAGGGGACATCCCCCCATCTCCTCAGCACCCCAGCCCTACCTGGCTGCTGGACTTCACCAGAGCAGGCAGGAATTTGGGGTCAGCATTTCCTCACAAGTGGAAGGGTTTGCCAGTCAGCCTGAAACTCTTTTGAAAACTAGACCAGTGTTCTGCAAAGAAAAAATAAGCTTAATAAAACAGTCTTGGAACAAATTTATAAAAATGAAAAGGAAGCGTGCTCTCTCTCTCAGCTAACTGCGTGCTGGCTGGGCTCCAGTTGCTGCTCTCTTTATTTCATCCAGCTGAAGTGCTGTCAGGGCCTGTCTCAGCTCCAAGAGCCACAGACAGAGCCTGGAAAGCCTGAGCAGTTAATGTTGAACTCAGATGTTCACTCAAAATGTTGAGCCTTCATTACTTTCCAGCTCCTTAGGCAAGGCCCAGAACAGGGATGCTGCCCTGGGGATGCTCCCATTCCCACAGACCCCTTCTCTCTTTGCAGGCTGTACAGATGCAGACATCAGACAGAGTGTTACTGCAGCTGACAAACTCAATCTTTAATCAAGAGATGCATTTTTACCACTCAAACTGTGGGGTTGTTACCTCTTACAGCTGCCTTCAGGAATGTGGATATCCCCTGGCACAGGCCAGGCAAATTCTGGCATCTCTGTTCATGTGGCCAGTGCACTCCAACCTTTCCTGACCACAAACACAGGGAATAACAACTGAGTTGGCAACTTTCCCTGCAAGCAGCCCATATTCTCTCTGTGGATGAGATGCTTCTGCACCCAACAGGGTGACATTTAATCCTAAATCCACTATGATGGAACATCTCTCCTGCCCAAAAAGGGTGTGCTTACCCTTGCTCTCCCCAGCAAGACCTGCCCACCTCTTTCCCTACAACCAGCACTGCTCTGACCCTGTGAGCAGCCAGCTCAGGCCAAGCTGCTCTGCAGTCTGGGCTTTGCTTGCTGAAGTCCCTGAGCCAGCACATCCAGGGGTTGAACACACAGCAGTGCCTGTGCTGAGGAAGCAGCTGGAGCCAGAGGTCTCTGTGGACAAGGGGAAGGGAACTGAGGCCACTGATCTCAGGAGCAGCCCATGCTCAAGTCAGCTTAACCACCCACTTGATGCCCATCCTTACACCTGAAAGCTGCATTTTGTACAAACACAGGGTCACTGCCACGTGCTGTGCAAACAAAGGATGGGGTCAGACACAGGTGACAGTGGGGACCCGCAGGAGGAGAGGGGAGGACAGGTTCCTGATTTGACTTACCAAGTTCTGATGCCAGGCCTCACACCTCCATTGCTGAGTCCAAGGACATGTGGCATGCCAGCACTAAACCTTTAGCATGTGCATAGGTTGGACATTTATTCATTTCCCACTCTAAACGTTGAGTTGGGCAATTCTACAGCTGCTTTGAGGCTCTTCTTTCCATCACACCATGATGTCACATCACCATTCAGTGCATCCCAAAGTTGCAGCCTCCACAGCTCTGCTCCACACACAGTCAGAAGCAACACTGAAATGTATTTCAGACTACAGGTTTGTAAACTCACACATGGCATTGTTACAGTAGGTTATGAAACCACTCTCATGCCTGGCTTTGGTAGTTTCATGTTTGGTTTTGGTGAAAACAGTGAGGGCTTTCTTGAGGAGCTGTTCTGTCATCTCTGTTACAGAGGTAGTGGCAAATGTCACCTGAATCTTCACTTACCAGGCAGCTGAAACTCAGCTTGATACTTGTGGACTTCCATTTCTAAGTGCTTGTTGCTTGACTGTTTCAACAATTTAGATAAGCTGGAAAAATGCATCAAAGACACTCACAGCCTTCTGGTAATGAATTTGTTTCAAGCTACTTGATGAAATATGGAGAGCAGCAGCTGAATCTAGCAATGACTGGTGCCAAAAGCTACCATCAGTGGTGAAGACCTGTACTCAGCACAGTGTATGAAGTTTAGAAGTGAGCCTGAAAGGTGCTGGGGAGACAGTGAGTAAAATGTTGGCATTTTACTTTAAGAACCATGATTAGAATGGAAGATGTTGCCTTAATAAAATATGTTTTGTACCTGCTCTTAGTAAATCAGAGCAAAATCAACAGTCTATACAGGAGAGGAAGACTAGAACTCAGCTTGCAAGCAGACTGAATTATTTCTCACTACAGATTTGAGGTTATTGGCAGACAGCCCATATTGCCATTTACTCCTCATAGCAAGCATGTTTTAAAAAATATTTTCCATGTAGACAGACACACTGTAGCCACTGAGACTCCAGAGAGCTGCCTTGTAGGCCCTCCTGCCCTTTGGAGGCTCCAGTTTGATTTCCAGGTAATACAAATCAGAACTGAAATTGCAATTATGTCTGTAGCAGAAAACTGCTGGTTCCTTCTCCACATGGCAAATAACCAAGAGAAGGGCAAATTGTTCACAAGGAACAAGGAGATGCACGCTGCCTTCTTTCCTCCCATGAGCTGCAAACACTGCCTCTTACAGTCCTGAAATTTGCTTTGAATGGACCTACTGTGTCTTTATTGGAATAATATATTCATTTGTAACTGGGGAAATGTTAGGCAGAAAAACTGATAATTCTAATGTTTGCTTATACTTGATTATTATTTTTCTTCTTTTTGTCCTTCTCCCTTCTGTATTTTAGACAAGAATATCCCCATATTTAAATGCCTCTTTGGTTTCTATTAAAATAACCAATTTCCTCTCTCCCACCCCCCAAAAAAATTTACTCATTGGGATATCTTTTTACCATTCTCCTCAGTGAGAAGGAGCACTCTGTGGCCTATGCAGATATATCACCTATGCAGTATTTTCAGCAATACATTATGGCTGTGAGTTAGTCCCTCTTTACAGAGACCCTTAGGCTACTGCTTTTTTGTGTTATCAAAATACAATTGCACCCACTTCTGGGTTACTAATTGATGCAAATTATATTGGCATAGCTGGTGAATTTCCTGCTTGAATTTAGCAACCATTTCAATGGAAAAATTGTTAAAACAGAAAAGGACTAAGGAAATAAAAAATGCTGTTTGTTGTGTTGTTGGCTAGGCTGAATACGGTAATGTTTTTAAAGTACTTTTAAAGTTATTTTCTTTTAATCAGCTCAGCTAAAATTCAGAGGCCACTGTTTTAACATTAATGTGTGATCTGGTTGGGTTTGTTTGAAGCTGTTGCTGGACAAGAACTTACACAGTTACAAAACCTGTGGGTTTATCAGTGCTGAGGATGGAGGGAAAGAGGAAAAGCAGGGCAATAGGAGAGGCAGGGTGGGAAGGGGACAAGGTGTTTTATTACTGACATATCCACACTCAACTCTAGGATTAGTCAGAACTTCCTTCTCTTCTTGCATTTTTTCATGTAATTGGCAGACTGCTTTTTAGAAGCCAAAAACTCAAGAGAGAAGATCCAGAAAAATGTGTCTGTTTTAATAACTATTTTCTTCTGACTCTCCCAAAGTATCCTCCTTTCAGCAGGCCAAACAGACTTCTAGAAATAGCTTCCCTTTCCTGCTCTTCCTCACACTAACCCCATTATTTCCAAAGCCATCTCAGCAAAGCAGTGTCTTGGATTTTTGTAAAGGCCATGAATGGAGAGCCTTGACATTTCCTCCTCACAACACAGGCATGAACTGTAGGTCATCTCTGAGCAGTAACCAAAATTCACTGCACAAAAGGGAGGTGCTGAGGAAACCTGTAACCAAAGCATTCAAAATTATGAATAATTATTCATCCAGTCTTTTGTAGGAAGAATGTGCAGTCAGGACAGGTACAGCCCAGAGCAAGAAGCTGCTCCACTGCCAGAGATTAATGGCTTTGGGTAAAAGACCTGTTTATTAATGGCTTTGGGTAAAAGACCTGGATAAAAGACAGGTCCAGGGCTGATGGTGAGTGTGGCCTCAGGGTGGGAAGGCAGCAAGGATTGCTGTCCCAGGGAGCCTGCAGGAGCAGTGGAGGGAGAGGTGCCATGCTGAGGAACGCTGCTGTTTGTCTCTTACTCCAACCCACAGCCTAGAGAATCACAGGATCATTTAGGCTGGAAAAGCCCTCTAAGATCATCAAGTCCAACCATTAACCCAGTATTGCCAAGTCCACCACTAAACCCTGTCCCTAAGCACCTCATCTTCACTTTTATTTAAATACCTCCAGGGATGGTGCCTCACCCACTTCCCCGGGCAGCCTGTTAGAAGCTGGCAAGTGCTCAAGTGTTGCCTAAAATAGATGAAATGTGTAAATGTCTCCTTCAAAAAGAGTGCCTACAGTGCTCATGGGATGGGCACTTCTCTTGGAAAACTCTTGTCACTTTTTCCTTACTCAAAACACTTTCCTTTTGAAGTTCACACATTGCATGCCAGCACGAGAGTGTCTTCTAATCTAATGTTAGCAGGAGAAAAAAAAATTATCTTAAATCTCATGATGCAATTGTGATTCCCCTAGGAAAAAAGGCAATCTTGTAGCTGTAAATTTCCTCTTCACCACACTCATGTTGTGCCCTTTGCTCTCTTAGTTTTTTAATCTCAGCAATAGCCTTGTGACAAATATAACATTTTAACAGCTTTGGAGCAGGGATCACAGCAATTTCCTGGAGCTAGGATGAGATTACAACATTCAAAGATGTGATACATTAATAAAAACAAATTAATCTGCTACAATACAAGGAATATCTTGAAGCATATTTATTAATTCCACTGGGATTATATGAACTTCTCAGGTCCTTAGGAATTTCTTGTATTGTGCTGTAATTTATGCTAGAGAGACTAGAGCTGGTACCAGCCTGCTTATCTGTCTATGAACAGGTCAAGGATTAAGTGTTATCAGTGCATTAATAGACTTGCCTGGAGAGAACAAGGCTAAATGCATCATCAGCAAAGGCAACCTTGCTCAAGTTGAAAATCGTTGTTTCTAAAATCTGCTGCAGAGTATATCGAGTACATTGGCTCTCACCATCGTGTACCTCTGAAGAGAGAAAATGTAGCTCTACAGTGGCTTCCCAAGTGGAATTCTCTGTGGGAGGAGAGCACAGGGCACCTGCAGTAAACCTGCTCAGCTGGGGAGTCCGTGGGCAGCTGGGCTGGAGCATCCCCCCCATGGGAGGGTGTGAGAGGGAGCCTGACAGGCACAGCAGAGGCCAGGCTGGTGTGCAGGGTCAGGGTCTGTTTATCTCTGGGCTCTTCCTGGGGTTTGGTGACAAGAAATCAAACAGGACTGCTCCATGAAGGTCCTGCAAGGGGATTTCCACCCAAGTTGTGTGGATATAAAGATCTCCATGGCTTAAAAAATTATTTACATTGTCTTAAGTCTTCCCTGCTCTGTTGTCTGACCCCCCAAGATGCTGCTTGGCCTCTTGTGACCACACCTCCATGAGCACCTGTGACCACCCTTGTTTGGATTCCAGATCCCAGGGCATGGCTGTAATTAGCATTTCTTTATGCACTTCTTACCCCTTGTTTATCTGTGACAATAATGTGTGCCTGGTCGATATAGTCTGCATTTTGTGCCTTTATAACTGCACTATAAATTGATAGATTCCTGCAAGCAGCTAAACCTGGGCTGCTGGGGATGTCTCATAGTCAAGCACGCTGATGAGCCACATGGCTTCGTATTCATCTACTCAAATACTCATGCCTTGCTCACCAAGTGCAAAAAATCTTTATTCATACAGAAAAAAGGTTTGTTTAACCTGAATAGTGTCGCTTAATGCTGACACCAGAAAGTCACAAACCTGCACATCAGCAGGTTTCTTTTCTAATCTCTTGAGGTTCTACTTCAGCTGTTCTCTGCCCAGCTTGAATGTCTATTTGCCTCATCACAAATGATTGCTAATTTATTGTCAAGGCTAAAATTACCTACTCTAAATCCCTGCTAACTACTTCACTTACAAAAAATGATGAAGAAAAAAAACCAGGCGGGGTTTTTTTGTTCCTCCAGGATTTTACTGGGCTAACATCCTCAACCCTTAATTGAGGCTAAGGGAAATTAGAGCACAAAACCCTATATTAAAGTAACATTAAGAATCTGAATTGAAGTTGCAATAGTAATGAATTTCAAAGATGGAGCTGAAATTTCCACTGAGCAGCCTCTCTTTACTGCATCCTTAAGCACGGAGGCTTCACAAAATAGGAATGTACTTCCTGCAGATTGGAGACCCATGGGCTCTGTCAGTACTGGGAAACCAAACTGGGCCATGGGCTGGGCTCAAACTCCACAGGGTTTACACCTTAGTGCACCTTAGCATGGTTAAATTCATTGTTCTGCCACAGAGCATCTGTGCATGGTCCAGGAGCAGCAATGAACCCTGGCTGCCCTCGTTTGGCTAAACGGGCAAGGACTCCCCTTCCCTGGGAGAAGAAAACACCTCACTGTGGGAGCAGGTAGTGAGAAAGAGCTTGCCTCTGTCTGTTTTCTTTCTTAAAGCAGTCATATCTATTTAGTAATTTTATAATTATAAGAATGATGAGCCCATTAGGTGACAGCACCTTACACTTTGCATTTTGTATCTGAAATTCCTTCCATTTTTCTCCCTCCTGTCCTTTCTGCGTTGGATTGAGCTGTATCCTCCGTGCATCCTTCCACTCCTCTCGGCCTGTCAAGAAACTTAACTGAGTCTGACTGCACTCAGATCAAGCACAGCTCCTCAAGGGAGCTGTGCAACCCAAATAAAATTAAATGTAGGGATTAAGATGAGTAGGGGAGGATGTGATTAACACAATCAATTAACCCAAGTTCTCCTGTGTGGAATGAGACCTACCGCATCCACAGTAAATTCTCATTAAGTTACTAATTTTATCATGGATGAACATAGAGATAACCCATCCCAGTCCCTTTTTGTAGCAGATGCTCACGAGACACCAGTGAAAATGTGCACAGCCACGCTGAGCCTGGTGCTCTTGTACTTGGCCAAGGGCTCTGGCAGCCAAGGAAGCTGATTTGTCCTGTGCCAGGAGCAGGAGCTGAGTTCAGTGCTCACATTCCCAGACCTGGAGAAGTCTTTCTGTGCAGATTGAGCATCCTGCATGTTTGTGAGGAGGAATAGGTAGGATGGGGAGCAAGAAACATGCCAACTTCTATTTTAAATATACATTATTCCCAGCATGGGAAGTTGGTTCAGCAAACCCTGAGTGTGGAGCACTCAGAGCTGGATGGAGCTCTGCCTCCAGGGGTGGCCTGCAGGGACAGTAAATGTTGTTCTCTTCAACTTTCATGTCTTCTAGAGAGGACTAAAAAAAAACACTTTGATAAGCCATTCACAGACCTTCTCTGGCAGGGGGAAACATGGGAGCAGAGGAATTTAGGATTGACAAGAGGCAGCACCAGCCACCTTCCTGGCTGCTCAGTCCCTGGCCCCTTGCACTTCCCTGTTGTTCCATCCTTCCTCCCAGTCTGTTCCCTCAAAGCCTGGCTTTGCTGTCACCCCAGCTCTCAGCAGCAGTTCTGCTCCTCTCTTCCCAATCCTGGTTGTCCCTTTGTTCTCATCCTCATGTTGCCCTGAGGAGCTGGCAGTCCCATTCCAGCTGCTCCTGCTGCCTGTAATGCCCAGCAGTGTGAGTGTGAGTGTGAGTGCATGAGTGATCCCTGTGCCTGCTGTGCAGTGCTGCAGCCTGCACCAGATGAGATTATCCCAAAACAGGCAAAATGAGTCCCTCCCCTTCTGACCAAACCTAGAGAATTTTATTTCTCTCCTCATCTACTCTTTCAAAAAGACACAGAGGTGGCGCTCTAGGGCTCTTAAAATTTATGACAGTTAGCACCTTAAATAAGTAACATTTACTTATTTAAGTAATTGCAAGTTCCTGAGGAGCCTCCTCACATCCAGTACCCAGCAGACCCCAAAGGAGCCAGGTCCTGCTTGCCTGAGCAAGGGTTGCTCCAGAGGTTTTCCTCACAGGGCTGAGGAACCAGCAGGGGTTTCAGTCCTGATTAACTTTACAAAAGGCCACCTCTGAGCTGTGACAGTCCCTGCCCAGCCAGCTGCTTTCCATCCCACAGTGTTTCAGCTATGCCAAATATGTGATAACGCTTAAAATTAATGCCAGTTACAGAGTTGTTCACAGGGTTAGGCAAATTTATTTCTGTAAATTGAGATCTTATTAGAACCTGACTGCTTTAGGAAATACTTTGAGCACATGTGGTAAAAGAGCCAGGCTCTCTAGAAGGACTGAAGGAAGGTTAAAAGCCAGGTATGTTTTCTTTCATAGAAGCATGTAGATGCATCAAAGGGGGACAAGGCTGGTTTTCTGCTCTTTTTGTTTGTATAAAAGCTGTTTGGCACCTATATTGTATATGTTTGTTTGTTTGGCAATTGTCTGCCATATGGCTTTTCTCTTTTCTTCCAACTGCAGCTCTGTGTTTCCTAAGAAACATAAATCAGAATGACAGGTAAAATAACTGAACTTCTGTCAAAAATAGATGCACCTCAAGTCTTTTAAGAGCTTGTGGATATAGCATGCATACATTTTGTTTTGGAGAGGGTCTGGAGAGAGACAAATTCATTTCCACCCCTCCAAAGCATAATAAAATCCTGGTTTTGTACCCAGGATGCAAGTTTCCTTTTTTCTTTCACTTCCTTTCCTTCCAAAATGTCAGTCTTTTAGGTAAGTGTCCAAAACACCAACCTTCTAATCTGCTCAAAAAAAGGAGAGTTAAAAGCTTTTCTCAAAATCCCACTTCCTTTCATTTTTGTGTTTGTTTTGATTTTTTCCATGTCCCTCAAAATAAGCCAACTTTGCTGTTCCAGACAGTCCTCCTTATGAAAACAGCTTAAAATATTTTCCTCAATGAAACCTGGACACCTGCCTTGTTCCAATAATCTCTCAGTGCTTTCAGTGAAGTAGATGCTGTTGAGTCAGACCTGCAGAAATTGTACTCTTCCTTGTAACTTTTGTTACCTAGAGTCTGTCTTAAAAAAATAATATTCTTCATCTGCAAATCGCCTCATTCTCTAAGAGGGTTGGAAAAGACCACTGAAAAGAAAAGAGTGCACAACATCTGGAGCCTGCCCTGCCCAGCCTCCTCCCCAGGCTGGAGTCAGCTGTGCATCCTGCTGACTCAGACCTGCCACGTTTCCAGAGGAGTAAAATACGACTGAAAAAGTGCTCAAGTGTTCATATATAATTAAAATTTGCCGGCTATGCCTAAACGAGTTCAAAATACCTTTTCCAGAAATCACTATTCCTATAAAATGAGATTTTTTTTCTTTCCAGATCAAAGAATAGTTTTAATAAATGAGGACATCTGTGGAAGCATTTCTTACTAAAGACAGTGACTACATTTCTTCAGTTTCTAACCTGATCCCTCTGACTTATGGGAAGCATTTCCTGGGCAGGTGCTGGCAGCAGCCCACCCCTTGTGGGGTTTCTCTGCTGTGCAGAAACCCCAGGTCAGATCCTGTTAGCACCACCCAGCAGCACTAAGGGGCTGACCCAGGGTTGTGATCACCTGAAAAAGCAGCAGATGAAGTCAGTGCCTGCTTCGTACCTGTCTGTTGAATTATTGATATCAAAGGTCATGCAGCTTCAGAAAACACCAAAATGTGGCATCCTTGCTCCTTCAGAGCTCTCTCAGAGAATTCCCCTCATTTTTCTCCATCACAATGGAGGCTCTTCCCCCAGCCATGGAGCTCTTGGAGCTGCTGGGGGAAGCACACAGCAGCAGTTTTGCACCACAGCAGTTGCAATACCTGTGCTGCAACCACCAAAGCCCAGGCTTCAAGCTGAGATATTTCTGGGGAGGTTTCACAGAGGCTGCTGGCTGCTATGCAAAGTGACCAAGGTGTCTCTAGTGCAATAATTTAGGCCAGCTGTTTTCCCAGACATGTTTTGTAAAATCACTGAAATTTCTATTGACTTCCAGCAACACAAATAATTTTCCTCTGCTTTATCGTATTTACTGTGTGCTGGATGGCATGAACAACATGCAAATGATTACAGAGGGAGTTGTAAGGACTTAAGGAATGCAGTTCCCTGTCTCAAAACACTGTCAAGGCCACAGAAGGGGCTAGCCATAAGACAAGCCACGACAGCAAGAACTTGAGATAAGCACAGAAGAAAGGAATTTGCAACAGGAGGGCACTAATTCCAGGCCTGGTGAGGCAAATCTCAGTTATTGCACCTGGACAAAAATTCTCTATGGCAAACTGTGGGAAAGAAAGCAAGTGCTTACACTTATGCCATCCCAAGCTATGGGAATGGCACCAAGGCCCTGCAGGTACCCAGAATTTGGACTGAATAGAGGTGATATCCCAGAAGAACGACTCTGGGACCCCCACCACCAAAAACCAGGGTGAAGAAGGACCATGGAACACCATGGGATCCATGGGATGGTAATAACTTTCTGCTTGATCTGTATCTCTCTCACTCTCTTTGGCCCCTTTCCTGTTTCTTTCTCTCCACCTCACATTTACTGTTAAATAAAATCTCTACTATTGACTTCAGCATATGGTCTCATTTACACCTTGATTTGGGCAGAGGCACCTTTTAATAACTGGATCATTACAGGGATCTCTCTCCTATTGGCATCACTTCAACAGAGTCAGAACAAAATCTCAATGTAAGCATTTGCTCAGGTGTCCAAAAAGCTATATTAGGAACACAGCCTCAGAGGAATAAAATAAATAATTCTGTTTTATCTCAAGTGTGACAATTTTTTTGTTCTTATAATTGTTCCTACTGCTTATTACTGACCCAAAACTCAGGGCAGATTAAAATATCAGGAGACAGGCCCATATGGCAAATATTCATGGTTATGTTAAGCATTAAATGGATGGATGAGCAGAGGGGAGGGGAAAAAGAAGAGCTGCAGATTCTAACACTGAAAAGGACTTTGGGCATACTCTCTGGTTTGAGAGGAGGGAGGAACATGATGAAAAGGGTGGATTGGGAATCATAGAATCATAAGATGGCCTGGGTTGGAAGGGACATCAAAGATCATCTACTTCCAACTTCCCTGCCATGGCCAGGGACACCTTCTACTGCAATGGGAGGCAGGAGCTGAGCTGGGACCTTCTCTTCCACCTTCTGATTTTTAATGCAGAAGTAGGGGGTTGTGGGAAAGGAGCAGTGCAAAGAGACAGGGAGGCTGAATCCCACGTGTGCCCCAAAACATTGACTTGGAAAAGCAAGTCTGCAGTTCCAGAAAGCAAACTAATATATTTCCTATATTTCCAGGACACAGAGTCTACGAGTCAGGCTCCTGGGAGCTGAGGGGAGTTCCAGCCTCAGCTCCTTGAAGGCTGAAACCCCCAGCTCCTCCATCCAGTGCTTCTGTGCCCACCCTGGGTTGGGTGGGAACACCTCAGCAGAGGAAGCTCCACCTGGCACAGCTGCAGCACATCTGGGCAGCAGGTTCCTCAAAGCATGCTTAGCTTTGTTCACCTACAGCAGAAGCCCTAAAGGATTTTAAATGGTTAAGCTGCATTTTTTCACATGTTTGAATCATGCTCTATGTCTCCATGCCTTATGTTAATGATGAGGTGGCTGGGCAGCAGCACAACCCTGCCCAGGCAAACTCTCCAAAATCACAGTCCTGTCTGCCTACAGCTTGGCCTGCAGAGGTAAAATAATGTAATAATAAATCTTCCTCCCCATCACTGAGGAGCTTCAGTTTTCCAGAATTAAATAACTTGGTGGATTGTGGCAGTGCACAATTTACTCTTTCAGCATGTGAGTCACAATCCACTTTAATTACTTAAGTAATTCAGTCCCCAGGCCTCCTTTACAGTGGGCATGCAGTGCTTGGCATCCAGCCCGTGATCTGCAGACGCATCTGAATCTCCCACACGCGTGCAATTCTCCCCTACATAAAACTTTATATATTCCTACACTCTTTCCAGGAGTTATATATTATTTACATCATCTGTATTGCAAACATACCAGAAGAGCACTGGAGTTTTCTCTGGAGTTCAGCAGCCTTTTCATGTTCCCCATGCCTGAAAGTATATTAAACATTCCTGCTTCCTCTTGTGCCTCTGCTTTACTGACTCCACAGCCTGTTTTATGCAGGGCAGTGCTCCCCCTCTATGTAGGTGAAGGTTTGTTTACTCACATAATGCAGCTGTAATGACAGTGAGAAACAACAGAAGGAACCAGGCAACAGCAGTATTTCCTCCTTTGAATGTTTGAAAGGGTTTGGCTAGAAGTGAAGGAGAACTAAAAACCAAAAAGCTATATGGGATCACCAGCTGGGATTGCTCCTGCAGTTGTGGTAACTGGTAGGAGCAGTGGGGAAAGGCAGCCCTGCAGAGCTCCCATGTGCATGGCTGCCCTGCAAACTACCTCTCCTCAACTGCCTCGAGTTCTGGGAAATGGTTTATGTGGCTTTTGGAGCTTTTGTTCTCAAATGGATCCTTTGCTGCTTCAGATATCGATCAGCTTACAAGATTCTCTGGGCAAACACAAGAGGAAAAATATTGTTTGGGAGACAAATGGAATATTGCAGAAAGTAACATTTCTAGAGCACACATTAGAACCAGATGTTCCACTCAAAAGTATTTGTGGTCAGGGACTATGCCGAGAAACGAACTGCTATAAAGAGAAAAGCCCAGAATTACAGCACACTGGGTACAAGAAAAAGTTACACCAAGAGAAAAAGTATTGCAGAAGGATATATTAGGTGTCTTACAGTCTGACAAGTCTAATTACAGGTTACTATCCAAGCCAGAAAAGGGTTGGATCCAGCTCCCACCTCTTCCACAGATGTACTGCTGGATTTTGACCAAACCACGTAGGCTTTGCTTCAGTGTTGACTAAGGACCTGAGGGCTTTGCTGCACTGAGGGGTTTTATTTTCCTCTCTCTCTGTGCCTTACTCATAAGAACTGGATGCAGCCCAGGGGCAGCAAGCCCTGGGAGGGCTGGCAGGAGAAGTGCTGGCATGGCAAGGTCTGCATGGCCCTTTCTCCAGGGTACCACACAGACTGTGAGGAGGAGGAAGGTGGCTGTCAGTCCCTCAGGACCTTTCCCATCCCAGCAGACTCCTCCTGGGTCAACAATCCCTTTGTGAATGGGGAGTGGGCTGCTCTCTGCCATTTGGAAGAGCTGCGAGGGACAAACACACTGATACATTTAGGTCTCCCACCTGAGACAGTGATGGAAGATGTGGAAAGGCATAAAAACAAAAACAAACACATCAGTCATAAATTTTAAAAGCATAAATGATGCTTTTAAAAGCACATTGAGCTTTTAAAAGCACAGTTGAGCACAGTTGTCACACCAAAGAGCAAAGCTTGACCTGGCTCCATGCCCCAAGCGTGGCCAGAAAGGAGCGCTCAGGTGAAGCACAGGAGAAGCAACGCAGGCACTGAGTGACCTCCCCTCTCTCACAGCTTCTGGTGACAGAGAAGCTTCTGAGATTCCATCCTGGACACAGTTTTGAGCAGAAACTGATGGCCCTATCCTCTGCCAAACTGCCCCACCAGCTTTTGAACCCATTTGTTATTTTGGTCTCCATAATATCCCGTGGCCATGACTTGCACGACTTGCACCACATGCTGGGTGGTGAAGTGTTCCCTTTTTAAAAGCCCAGCTGATTTCATCAGCCTTTATTCTTATATTGTCAGGAATGATAATTAGTCTCTTTCCTCAACTACCCATTACCACTCATGACGTTATCAGGCTTCATCTCTTCCCCAAGCTGAAAATACCCAGCATATTTTGCTTTTCCTCACGCAAAACTCACTCCATTCACTGAGCCTGCTTCTTCCTTTTTCTGGGGCACTTTCAGCTCTCCATTCCAAGCTGTGGTGATGAGTTCACTGCACAATATTCAGGATAAAGATACATCATGAATTTATGTGGTAGAATAACTAATTTTTTTCTGTTTGTTCTCTATTCTTTCCCTAACAATTCCTAACAATCTTTTTGACCACCGCTGAGCAATGAACTGATTTTCACAGGGACTTCTCAGTAATCACTCCCAAATCTCTTTCTTGAACATCAGAAGCTAATTTAGAAACTGCCATTCTGTGTCATCCTGGAGTGGCTTTTCCCCCCCATATGCATCACTTTGCATCTATTGACATTGAATTTCTGCTGTCATTTTATTGCCCAATCACTAAGCATTGTAAGATCCTTCTCCAAAGGTGAAAATCAGAAAATTGATATGGGAATTTGGCCAATTGCATGTTAAATGTATTTGTAATTTCACAGGCAGCACAGTCAATATGTGAAGAATGCAACTCAGAGAAAAACCTACCTCTCACTGCCAAAAAGCCCTGGGAAGTTCATTTCATGGAGGATCTGACTTTTAGAGGAAATCATTTCTTTTCCTCGTTTGTGTGTGACTGAAGAAAGTACAGCTTTCCAGTCTAAACTTCAGTTCTGAGATATCTACGATGCAGGGAACGTGGAATTTGCCAAGCAGACAATGTCTCGGGGGGAACGAGCTCAGCCTGTGCAATTCAGAAAGTATTGACATCCCAGTCAGGATAGCTGCACCCTGACAAGGCTCTGTCAGCTCTGACAAGGCTGAGGCTTGGTGTCCTGACACCCTGGTGCAGGTGCACCTCTTGCTTTGTTGTTTGCATCTCCCTGGAAGTACACTTTGATAACTATTTTCATTATTGGCTTTCTTCAATGATTTTGGAGCCACCTCTATAGGCCATCTCCACCTCCAAGCAGTTATCTATGTCACCAAAGGCACTTCCCCCTTGGAGAAGAACAAAGATGTTCTCTCTGCCCAATGAGAGAGATGAAAAGGACTTGTTTTCACTGTAACAAGCAAGTTTAAGTGTGCACAAGGTAAACCAGACCTGACACTTGTATGTGGGTGCCTGCATAACTCGTGAGGCAGCTCTAGTTGTGGATTTACACAAATTTCCTTCCTTCCTTCCTTCCT
>VWZP01006275.1:44209-121264 GCA_013396995.1 Dicaeum eximium
TCCCTCCTCTTCCTTCCCTCCACCATCCCTCCCCATTGCCTTGACTCTAGGAACCTTAATTAAGCAAATGAACACACCTCTGCTTTAGCACACACAGTCTTTTACCCATGTTAAATGAGAGTTTCCTGCATCCAGTGTCATCACAATTCTGAAATTCCACATGGAGCACTTTTCACTGAGCTGCATTCAATTATTTATTCAGTCTCTGGTTCTGTCCCCACTGAATGCAAGAGCACTGACTTCAACACAAGGAGTAGCAGGCATACAGCTGGAAAGAGAAAAAATGTGAATTAAAAGTCATTTAATCTCATTTAATCACATTTCCTCTCCTCCATGACCAAAATATTTAGAAAATAAACAAACTCTCTGAAAAGGAAAACTATTAAGTAAGTTTCAAAGTCAAATTCATGCCAGCTAATATTATCTATTTCAGGACTTCCTGCCCTGCTTATCTCATTTAATTAACCTATTTCTGACCTGGAGCATGTGTTTGCCTGGCAGACACAGTCCCATTTCTGCAATTGCTCTTGGCTCAATAAAAGAGTCTGCAGTGGTGTTTGTGATCAACATTGCTGCTACGTATTTCCTGTAGCAGAGCTGAGGGCAGCACGGGAGGGAGGCTGGGACACAGATGTGGAACAGGAGTGTTGCAGAGGGAAAACAGGGTTTTTACTCAAAATGCTGCACATTGAAGCAGTTGATAAAACAACGTGGTCGATCTGCTCTGTCTCCCTTTTCCTACAGCTGAGATGTCTCGATACAATCCTGGAGCCAAGGGGAGCACAATCAGCAGAATTTCTATTCATTCTTATCTTCTAAAGTGCAGATTTTACATCCTCCTGTGCACAGTGACAGACAGGCCATGAAGGGTTATAATAAACTTTCTTCCCAAATGGAGTCCATCCCTTTATTTAAAATCTGAAAATAAACCCCATAAAATTCTCAGACTCCAGATAACACAAAGAGGTTACAAACGTGTGTTATGCAGAGGGCAACAGCCCTGAAAATATGGAGTTTTAAGTGCCAAAGATTCTATCTCATGATTTTAGTAGCAATTTGATGAAGCCCTGGACAGCACAAAGAAAGATGTTAATCCACTTACCCAACAAATCCTATCCTAGAAAAAGTACAGAGGCTCAGACTAGGGCGAAACTGAGCTTGAACAGCTCCTCTTGCAGTGCAGGAAATTGTAATAGGAATGTTACATAAATGGAAGTGGGGAACTGGGGAAGTGGGGAAGGAAGTAAGGAAGGAAGTAAGGGAGGAAGGGAGGGAGGAAGGGAGGAAGGGAAGAAGGCAGGAAGGGAGGGAGGATTCTGATCCAAGAAAACAAACAGGAATGAGTAGAATGAAATACCTTTATCTGGGCAAGTGAAAAATTGGTTGGTACATAGAGGAAACCAATGCTATGGAAGATAATTTCACAGTTGATTCCTTTTCTCCCAAATCTTTTTCTTATTGTGTTCTAATAATTAAAACAAAAGAGTGGCTGTTCTGTGCAGGAAAGCTGTATAAATACAAACTCTACACAGCCAGTTGTGAACAGTGATTTAAAAGGAGGAAAGCAGGTAACAGGCAGTTTAGAAGAAATTCCTGCCAGGAAGGCAAAAGGTGACAGGATCTAACCACATGTTCTGGAAAAAGGGTGTGTCTGAGCTGCCTTGGAGGTGATGATCTCACACGGTGTCCTTGTGGCCTCACAGCAGTGTGGCTCCCCTAAAGTCCTTTGTTGGACCCCAACACCTTCCTGCCTGGACCAGCCACAAGCACCACAGAGTCTTGGAACACAGACAGCTATGACCATGAAAGCTGAAGATAAAAATAAGCACAAGTCCTTCTTTTCCATCCTGAGCTCTACTGAAACATAACACAGTCCCAAGCAGAGAGGAGATAATCTCAGATGTGGCTGCCAGCCTGTTTACTTATTTATTGTCAGATGATAAATGCTGGCAAGTCCTCATCTCCTGTTTTACCCTTGAAATTGTTGATTTCCAGAGTTTCTCCTGTCAAAGGCATGCTAAGGTGGACACCAGCTGGGGTGGAAGCACAAAGCCAAGCTGTGCTTTGCTAGTGGTGACGAGGCTGCTCCAGCACCATGCCCCCATGATTTCCTCACACTTCCCTTTCTTGCTCAGGGTAATTGTACTTCCCAAGGATGGGAAAATATACTCTGGCAGCCAAGGTGTATCTCCAGTGTCGTGAACAGGCTGGGCTTGAGCACAGACATCACAGCTTTCACCTCCAGACAGGGCAGCCACAAATGAAATTGAAACGTTAGAACCCTTAAATAACGTTAAACATTAGAACCTTAAAAAAACCCTCAAAAGTGTGTGCCTGTGGCAACAAATTACTATAGGCCAGCTGCTCTACCAATTAGCAACAAAGGTCTTTTGTGCCTTCCTCAGATCTGAAAGATAAGAAATACCAGTTCCTGAGAGTAGAAGGTAGAAGAGCATCATCCAGCATTTAAAGATGATCAACTGCTTCATCAACTGCTTCCCTCCAGCACTGGTCAAGGAAGAAGAATCTGCTTCTCAAAATACTCTTTTCTCTCTCTTTTAGGAAGGATTTTCCGCTCATTTGACTGACTGCAACCAGCCCATGCCTCAAATGAGCAAAACATCCCTGGGAACTAAAAAGTTTGTTGTGAAACAGAGATGGGAATATTACACCAAAACACAGTGTTTGGATGCTGCTTAATCAATGTTTCATCTCAGAAATACCAACATGTTCTGTCTGACAACAAAGCAAACAATTTCTCTGCAAGAACACTATTTATCTAAATAAAATCTAAAGCAGAAAAAGGTTAAAAGGATTAAATAGTCCCAAAATGAAAAATCTCTTTTTAGTTTAAATAAAGCATTTGAGTTTCAATAAAGAATCCTTTAAAATACCATTCTTGGCTCAGCATCAGATGAACATTTTTCCATTCTTTTGCTTCAATTGCCATTCTGACAAAACTAATATTCACCTCTCTCTTGCACTGCACAAATTCAAAGCAGGAGTACCCCTATCTTCCCAGACAATAGTGCATGCTTTTCTAAGAAGGGTTTCTTTTGAAGCTGAGATGTCTTGAGCAAAAAACCTATAAATATATAGTGAGGAAGGTGACTTGGGACAGCTGTGAGCTGTATAAAGGGCAATTTCCCTACTCAATGAGAGCAGCAGAATTTGGATTCAACTCATAGCCACTTATCCAGATGTCTGTAATTTTTTTTGTCTGTAAAATTACCTTCCCACAATAAGTAGGAAAGGTCCTGTAGGTCAAGGCTTAGAGATATTCATAGAAAGCAGAAGGAAAATGTTACTGCACTTTAGAACTGTAGCTTTGCTACTGAGTTATTTGTGATAAGTCTATCTGAACACCCAGGTATGATGGAAAATGACAGATTTTAAATAAATCCTCTCACTCATTACCAAGAGCAAAGCAGCTTTATATTATATATGTAAAGAGCTTCCACTTAGACATCATACCCACACTGTAATTTCAAATAAACAACATTTAAAACTGCAGCTAACAAGACTTGGAGTTAAAAGCCTGATGATTAATCCATCACTTCACCTGTCTTCCCAAATTATACATGTTTAGCCAAATAAAGTATTAACATTCTGCATTTTACATACAGCAGCACAAGGTAAAATAATCTACTGTGACAAATATTTCCAGAGGGGGGAAAAAACGATTTGCAAACTGTTGAGAAAACTGACGTAATGCACAAGAAGCTCTCAGAGATTTCATAAGCAAAAGGCTCAGCTTTCTAAACACCTCACACCTATTTTCTGAATGCACTAGTGCTGAATTACACCATTGTGGGTTTCCTGCTGTTGTTCCTGGCAAGGGAGAGGAGGGAGAGCCCCTGGGATGGTTCCTGTGCCTTTCCCCGCTGCCAACACTCTCACATCACGCTGGAAAAAGACACAGCTGGAGATGGGAGAGGTAAGAGCTGAGGGGTGGGAGAGCTGCAGGGCAGGCACCATCCAGCAGCACCCTGGGGATGGCAGAGGCTGCCCAGCAGCTCCCACAGAAGGAGCCTGAGATTGTGCAGAGACTGACTCAGAGCAGACCAGGAGCGAGCGCGTGAAAAAAGCAACGCCAGCTTGAGAAACACAACCAGAATAGCACAGAGTGCTGTGACACACAGGCAGGGAAACAGGCTCATTACCTCATGCATATGTTTGGAAATTGTTTTCAAGGGAGCTTTTCTGGTGGTAGGTACAGTTTGTTCCTCATACTCGTTCAGCTAGGTAACATTTTCACTCATTAGTGAGAAACACAAACCAGTTGGAGCAAGGCTGAGACACATCCTGGCTCGTGTCTAGGCTTGAGCTGGGAGGCTGAAACTGTGTCACCAAACCTGTGAGCTCTTTGTGGGGTATCAGATGTGATGGGGTCAGGGACAGGAAAACCAAGATACATTTTTAACACGTTTATACAGCATGTCTTGCACCTCTGTATCAATGTAACATCTTCAGCCCTGGGAGGGATGCTGTACCAGCATGTAACACAAAGGCAGCAAGGAAAAGATGGTGTTTGCTGAGGAAAGGCTGATCCTTGGGCTCTAAGGCATTCCTTGGCCCTGCTTGTGCTTTTTGCTCACTACTATGATGTAATGCTTAAGAAGAACCCAGGTCTTCACTGATTTTCCTCCAATGATGCCATCTATGAATGTCCTGTTAGCAAGCACTGTCAGCAGCATAGTATGGTGGTATTAGACAGTGTTTTAGGAAATGGGTGGAGTGTGCCATGCTCTGGTTACTCCTCAGCACAGTCCTTCTCCTCAGATGGGGCTATTGCCACCTGGGTGGACTCTTTAACTGAACACTGCAACCTCAGAGGCAAAAAGTCTGGTAACATTTCAGCCTATGAATGGCCAAGGCACCAGTAATCCAGTTCTCCAGTTTATTCTGGCATCAGAATTTCGAGTCTGCTACAAGGTTTAGTGATTTCAGAGTCCCAGTTTCAGTGCCAACAACACGCAGAGTTTGCACTGCAGAATGAGCCGGAGGTGCTGTCATTGTGTTTGAGTGCTCTTGATGGAAATTTTTTTCCATTCATTTATTCAAGCACCTTTCAAGCACCAGATAAAATTTCAGCGTCCTGCAGCAAGTCCCACCACTCAGAGAGGCCCTGAATATGTCCTCAGCCTTTCTGAAGCTGCCAGTTGTCTCTTTCCATGTACTGCTCCCCTCTGTGCCCCACGCTGAGGGATCCCTGGCTCGCTGTCAGATTCCCTTGGGCTGTCACCTGGCGTGTCCCTGCCCCAGCACCACGTGTTTCAGTGGCAAGGGAGAGCGGCTTTCCAAACAGACCCTTTCAAAAACTTCAGCCTTTCTCAGGCGTGTTTGTTTTGGCTGTTCCAAAGTTTCCTCTCCCTTTAATAGATGGCAAATGCATTACCCAGCACAAACAGGGAGCCCATATGATGGGGTGGAGGGACACAACAGATGGCACATGAGTCACTCCCATCGCAAAGTCGGCGATGAAAACATGCTCCTGCTTTAGCATCCTGCTGGAGCTGCTTGCAGAAGACAATTGAGGAGCTGTGCTTGGCACTGAGTCCCCACAGCCTTCCAGGTGAGGGAGGGATTGCTGCTGAAGTCCTTTCTTCGTGCATCCAGAGCAACCCAGGAAAGGGCTGGGGGGCTGTGGCAAGCCCCTGGTAAAACACTGCTCAGAAACAGCCAACTTCCCTGGATGTGAGGAACAGCCCCAGGGCCACAAGGCCTCTGTACTTTTTCAAGGTATTAAACTTCCTTGTTGTATTTTTTTTCCACCTGCTTTGCTATTTGCTTTAACTCCCTGTGCCTGGCAGCATTGGGAATGCTCCCCGTTTTCTTTTCTCTTTTTTCCCCCCACCCCTCACAATCCTTCTGTGGGTAATGGATTTTATATGCTAACTCACATCACTGAAATACCATGAATTACACAAGTAGGAGTGGAAGGCATTGGTTATGCTCTTGCCAGGAAAGATCCTCAACCTATTGGAAATAATGATTATTTGCACTGTATAAATTGGATTTCTGCCATGAACAATATTAGAAGGAAAAGGCAGTGAGCAGTATTACTCTGCTCCTGAGTATTCATTGTGTTAAAACAAAAATAGACATAATATCAGATAGCTACCACCTGGAAACTGCATTATATATTTGGGTGAGAATCCAATCCCATTCTGCAAACACATTTGCACATGATTACTTTTACATATTGCAAGAAATTTCCTTGAAATTCAGTCTGTGTAACATTATTAGTCTTTATTCATATTTGCAGAAGACAGCTTAGAGGAAGAGGCACAAGATAGTTCTTTGTATCAAGAAGGTTTAATTAATTTTCTCTCATAATTCAGGGAAGGAGGATTGTTGGAATCAAAGACATATAATCAATTAACATATTATTAGTTATTTTTAACTTAACTGTCAAAATGTAGAATTCTTTAGACATCAAAAGCCATTTCACTGCATATCTAGAAGGGATTCTTTTTTCCTAAAAACAAGGCAGACTTTTTCTCAGAACTATCTTAAAATTAAAATTTGTATTTCAAAGAAAAATTACTATTATTGTAAATCAGGATCTTTGACCAAAAAAAAAAAAAACCACACACACACACAAAAAACTTCAAATATTAAACCTGACAAATTCAAGATACATACACAGTGACACAGAGAGAGACAGAATTTCTCCTTTTTTCCTGTTTCCTTTTCACACTGACACTGTAAAATCGATAACATCAAAATTGTTCTGGTTTTGCTTTTCATTTTCCTTTTTATTGCCTTCAATAATTTTGCAATATCCTCATCTTTGAAAAAGAAAAATAGAAGAGTCCCTTGTTTGTGTCACACTTCAACCACTAGAAAGACTTTTCAAAGTTCCAATAGCAACCAGCAGCAGAAACATTTGAAAATGCAAAAAAAAATTGTTTGTGTGGGCAGAGGTGCCTGTTCAGCTTTCATTTTACTGTCCCCAGTTTTGAAGAAATATTTGATACTGTTAAAATTTCAAAGCAGTCAGACTTTGGTGTTTCAATGGTTTACAAGAATTCCTTTTGAAAAACTGCGTAGTGTCAGACAGAACAATGTTCAGAAAAAAACCCTGATGGTGGCAAATGCTGGTTATTTGCATTGGAATCCCAATACCAAAGAGCATCAGTAGAAACAACCCTTCCCAAATACTCAGAGCAGCAATGCTCTAATAAAAGAAAATAACTTTAAAAAAAATGTAATTTGTCTCTTACAGTGTCTCCTCCTAATTGAGGAGATCTGGAAAGGAGAAATACATTTGTAAGTGGTCACTGATTCTGCATAAACTCATCTTTAGACATCCAAGGTGGAACTGTACAGGGATCTGATGTTCACTCATGCAAAATCAGGCAGTTCAAATGTGTTTCAAGTTTTTCAAGTTCAAAGCCTTGAACACGGCACATTTCTTGGCCCATGCAACACAGTACATGGAAATTACACCATAATATAGACACATCTGCACACAATTCCACAGACCAGTACACCGAATTAAAAAAAAAAAAAAAACAAAACAAAACCAAGAATTCATAAACTTAGAGAAGAAATTCTACAAATGGAATGTCACGGATACAAAAAAAAAAAAAAAGGTATAAAACAGAAACATCCTCTTTTTTATTGTTAATGATGCAATCTGATTTTGCACCAGTAAACTGGCTTTGATCCTTGTCCTGTTACCCTCCTGCACAGACAGATACAATAGCTGATTTCTGCTGGGGCAGCAGAGGGAGAGGGAAGGATTTTGGCTTCTCAGGCTCGGGCTGGTGCCTGATCATGGATCTGGTGCCAGACCCTGCCTGGGAAAGGGCAGGAGACTGCAGGAGTCACACACAGCCCCTGTCCAAGGACTGTGCCTGCACAATTCAGAGAACTCAGGTAGAACTGAATGCACTTTCTCAGCTTCCACATACTTTGTACACAGCCAAGAGATGGCCCGAGCCTCACAAGCTAAGCTGAATAAGCAAAAGAGTGGAAATTTTAGAGTGGAAAACGTAAAAGAAAATCCTCCTTTGTGTCACATGGGCACAGGTAAAGGTGCATTCTTCAGTCAGCCTGCAGCTCAAAGCCTGTAGGACAGAGAGGTTACCAAAATCAGAAAATACCCCAGATTTAAGCAGATCTGGCTCATCTCAGAATGGCACTAGATTTTTTGAATCTAAGCAAAGCTTTTTTTAAAAATGGAAATTGAACAAAAGTGTATCTGGGAAGCTTACACATAAGTAAATAGCAGCATAGATGTACCCTAAACCCACCATGTCTTTCTGCAAGTAGCACAAAATAACACTCTAAGAGACACAAAAAACCTTAATGTATCCTCTTCAATATATGAACTAAGGCATTGACACTATATCAGTACTTTCAGACTTAATGAGATGTCAATGCCTTTGTTGCATAAATTGATCTGCTCACCAGACTACAAAATAAGGGCATATGACCACATGGTGAACATCTGCACTGGCTTTTTGGATGACTTTTCCACCTTGACTTTGGCATGGGGAAAACTTGATATTCATACCATCATTAACATTCCCTCCATCTGATCTATGTACTAAGGAATCACAGGTTGCCACGTTTTTTTTTTTTTTCCTTGAGGATTCTCTTTTGGACAATAGTTTTTCATGTTTCTTCACATGAGGAACACTTTCTAAGCAAAAAATTGCATGGATTTTTAAAATGAATTTGAAGCAATGAAGGGTCTGCAGGTGTAATCCCTGGTCCTGAAACGTTAGCACCTCAATCTGAAGGTGAAGAAATGCAGTCCCAAGCTGCATGTCCAGGAGAGTGGAGACTCCCTGCTAAAGTCCAAATAAACTTCAGATTATGTCTCCTATTCCAATAGCACTTCTTTCCAATGGGTTAATGCAGCATTAAATTTGAATGTCCAGTGCTTGGCTTGGCTTTACAATTCCCTTTCAGTGTATGGTCAAAATCCACATGGAAGACTTTAACTCAGCCAAATATCTGTTGTCACCAGGATTTATTCAGCTCTCTTCAGCTGTAAAGCAGGGAACAGATCAAAGGATCACCAAAGTCAGGACAAGTCTCTCACTGACTCAAACCACCTGGCAAAAGTGATTTCCTGGAGTCCAGAGCATGCATCCTGCAAATGGCTATAAAGTAATAAAAATGTACAGCCTGCAGGAATACAATGAAATACAGCAATGAACTTGAGCTGCTGAATGAGCAGCATGGCCAGCCACTCCCCAGCATGGTTCCTTGATTAGTCAACACCAATGCAGAAGAGCTCCACGTGGATAATTTATGGTTCACATTATTATAACATTTTCCTGTTCACTCAGAGATAATAAGAGACATACTCCAAATCAATATTTATTGTTTTAGCTTTACTTCCTCCCTGATGTTAAGCTTGAAATCCTTCTCCTCCCCCATTTATAGCCTGCCATTGCTTACTGAACCCCTCCACAGCCTCTGAGATAAGTATCTGGAGGAGATTCATATATCATGATAGCAATAAACCAATCCTTCCAGACACATTTAACCACAATGCAATACTGTCAAGCTCTGAAGACAAGTTGTTCCCTGAGGAGCAGAACTACTGAACCTTGATTTCCTGCAGTTCAATGTCCCAGAGCTTTCCTTTTTAACCCCAAACAACACCTCTCTGCTTCCAGCATTGTAAGTTCTCCACATGTCTCCTTTGTCCTGTACGTGTCCCTGTAATATTTTGCCTTGCAGTTATCTCCAGGTGCCTTCACATCTCCCAGGCTTTATGGTGACTCCACTCATTTCTCCTTCATGCCCTTGCTGATCTTTTCTGTCTTGACACTGGGCAGGAGACAGTGGGACTAGGGTGGAAAATCAGATTGGAGGTTTGGTCTGCCACCTGGCCAGCTGTGGGGCCACCAAACCCAACACAGAGCAATCATTTGTTCAGACAAGACATGAGGAAAACCTCTGTCCTTCACCCACCTGCCAGGTGGGATTGATAAATTAGGATGGCTGGAAAAACTCCCCCTTCTCAGGTTTGGTTTGAAGTGCCCAAGAGGGTCACAAGTTCCCAGAGGGCATCAGACAGGTGACAGAAAACCCTCACCTTCTTCTCCCAGTGCCACAAAGCCAAAAACTTGCTGACCCACCCACACTCTGCTTTTCAGTCAGTACTCAACTGACTGACACAACTGCACATGATCTTCACTAGACTGACCAAACTCTTCTTGAGGCAGTTTTACATGGCACCAATCACCTTTTTGTTTTTTGATGTCTAGTGCTAAACTTACATTAAATAGATCTGTTGGTTATTAATGTCAAAGTTGCCAACCCAAATCCATGAGAATGTCAAACTTGGTTATGCTGCTGATGTTTTGCTTTCTCTGAGGTGGAGCATTTCTTTCACTGTTGTGTTATTTACACAATTTCCTTATTCAAAAAGAAGGGAAAAAACCCACTAAATATTACCTGGTGTATAGGTAAAGCCCCAAAATGCACAGCTAAGACAAACAAGGCTGCAGTATGCACATTTACTTGTGCAGCTCTTATAAACAAAGTTTAGCTGCCTGAATCCTGGTGATTTATACACTTTGGGCAAATATTGAGCTAATATATGATTCATGTCCCAGGCACACTCCAAAGCTGCACTGTGTTCCCTCCACTGTGTTTTAGATGTGTGCAACAGAATGTTACTGTTTGATCCAAAACATGTGTTATGACTTGCTTCCTTTTCCTTTGGTGCATTAGCAGAGGTTTTTGGCAAGCCCAATTCCTTTTCAAAGACTATCAGAATAAAAGGATCAGATTATAATTTTATTTACTTGGAGAAAAATTAATTTTATGTCCCTCTGCGAGCCAGTAGCTGTCCTTGTGGGCACTCTCTGGACCTGTCTTTTCTTCCATGACTCAAGTTTCACCTTCAAGTCTTGGCTTTCACCAGGAAGAAGTGAGAACATATCCTGAAAGACACTTTGACACCAATTGATCATTTTGCTCACCTAAGACTATCATTTATATGCTAACAGAATGTTCAAGGCTGCCATTCAGCTGCCAGTGAGTCCCCAAACGGGTGCTGAAGTTTTCTCAGGTCACCTCAGACTTAGCAGTGACTCAAGACTGACAGATCAGCCAGTGCTCCTGCTAAAGTTGGGGTTTTGGGAGGTGAAATGCAGGCTCAGTGGCCAGGTCCAGTGCAGCAACCAAGCTTGGAGAGTGACAAACAGCATCTTTCTGCCACTGTGCCGCAATGAGGGACTCCCTGCACGGGGTAGCCCTTCCCTGAAAGGGGCAGCCTGATTCTGCTTCTCCTTCTGGTTCCCAACTCCCAGCAGAGTCTTTGTGGATATCAAAAGCTGCTCAAGGATGACAGGAGACATGGTGCCAGTAGCTGAGGAGTTAATTGCTGGAGGAGGAAAAGGGCTGAGGCCGTGGTCTCACGGGTGGGGACAGATCGACTTCACCCAGCTGAAATCATTCCCGCTGTGTGGTCACGCTGCAGACACGTCACGGAACAGATCCAGATGGAAACAGCCAGTCCAGATCATTCCTCACATCATTAGATATTTTTGTTGGCAGCCAGACAGAGGGTGACAGGGAGGCAGAAGGGACAAAGGAGGGTCAGTGGGGAGGAGTGAAAATGATGCTTAAATGGCATCATGCTCAGACAAGAGCACACAGGCCAGCAAAGCCTAAATGTTGTCTTTAAGTTACTTGGCATTCTCCAGATATCACTGGAAGAGGGGGTTTGGATTCACAGGCACACAGGGTTTTTCTTTAATATTGCCCAGAGTCTACATCCCTACATCATTGTCATTTCATTTCAACTTTTGGCCTGGGAACACACAGAATGCATATGTGTGTATGTGTGTGTATATATATATCTTCATGTACAAAAGGAGCAATGAAGTAGAAATCAGACAGGGTCAGACTGAAGTTTGTATCTTCTGTGAGTTTCTTCAATAAATTTATCAACTTTTCTGGTAGGGACAATCCTCAGTTGACTGCAGTTCACATCACAGTATTACTGCATGGCAGATGTTTGACTAATGTTTGAGCAACCTATAAAATACATGAGATTGTCACTTATTCTTTGTTGAAAAACATCCCTACATCACTGAGAAGAGAGAAAGAGGAGAAGGAGGAATCCACACTTCCCTTGGCATTGTGTGGTGCATTTGAACTGTGGGCCTTCCTCATGCCTTGTAAGGTGAATTTTTAAGGATTCCAGTTATTGAACAGCCTATAAAATCCTTTCTTTAGCTTTAAATAAAAATAAATCCAAGCCCCACTCTCTGCAGAACAAAATGTGAGGGAACACATACTGTGCAGACACATATTGTACCGTGCTGCCAACAGCCGTTGCCATAATTAAAGAGAGTAGTATTTGAAACAGCAATAAAAATTAGAAAACATTATTGAAAGTATGACTTTTCACTGGTTTTATTCTGGCAGGCAGCCTCGTGTGACACACCTGAAGAGTAAGAGGCTGATGCTCATCTTTCAGCACTGATGTTCTGACATTCTGTGCTTTGGCAGCTCCTGTTATCTTCATCTTCAGACTTTCACTATCCTTTATATTTATGTTTTAGAAGTAGATGAAATTACTATCACACAAATATGCCTTTAGTTTCTGATAAAACATCATTACCTCCATGCTAGATAATATGTGTTGTTTATGTGTCCTCATAAGCACTTATTCTTTTGTATAAGACTTTAGGAAAAATAATTTTTTTTGAGTTATTAGATTAGCATGTGGTTTAAGTTTGTCAGAATAAAACAACAGCACTTACTTACATTGAAAGATCCAGCAAGGCCTCACAGGCATTTATTTTAGACTGATTGTGGATATTCTGCTGGTATGAGATCACATGAAAAGTTTTGCTGCTCTAATGATAATCATAACATAAAATCTCAGATAACCATGCCTAGAAAGCAAAATTACAGACTGAATTTCTTGTACAGCCTATAATCTGAAATTACCTGGCATTCTGTTATTGTTTATGGACTACATTGTCCCATTGGTCTGAATGGCAGATTACAAATATAAACATAAAGTCTTTGTCCCAGAGAATTTGCAGTCTACTAGATGAGTTATCTTAGAAATTATAAAATAACACAACCAGCCAGAGGGTTTTTTTCCTTATTCTTGTTTTTTAGCAATAAAACATCACCATATCACTAATAGGAATTTGCTAAATTTTCATCTCTGCTAGGCAAACACCTAACTAGAGCATCTGAGAAATGGCTACCATTACAAAAAGATTTCTAGTAATTATAGGCAATGATGAGCTCAACAAGTTGAATATGGCATTGTCAGCCAGTACGGGCTGGATTTAAGTTTCTCATTCTAGATGCCGTAGTTTTTACATGTAATGTTCCCAGTTACCAAGGAATAATAGATTTCCTCATTGAAAACCTACTCAAATTTTCCCACCTGGGAGTTCTAAGTGAATCTACACACAGTTTGTACCCTGTTTGTATCAGCCAATATGTATTTTTCAACTAGAACCAAGGGTAATTCTCCAGTGCCTGAGACTTAACATGTCAGTTTTTCTTACTCAGTGCTTTACTATACAACCCCATTGCCATATAAATCACCAATAAATAATAACCTCCTTAACACTATCTTCACTTTCTATTAACCAAAATGTCCTTAACTTTAAATTGCAAAATTAAATAAAGGAATATTGCTCTGTCTGGCATTACCAGCACTGTTCATCATCTTACTATTCAATAAAATAGAATGTAACAACAGGATTCAACCTGTAGGTTCACTATTAGAGAATTCTAATCAACTTCCATGTTGCACTATTTCAGCTGGGAACAGGAAAGTCTACAGATAAAATTTATATTTAAAAATATTTCTAGGTACAACCACAATTTTATAGAAGTGTAAATCAGTAGTAGCTGTCTTTTTTACACAATTGCTGTTGACATTTCTGTTACTTTCAGTAACTCTGCATCTATTTCACATATGCCAATTATATATAATGTGGGCATATTTGCAATGAATTATAACAAAAATGTCATGTAACAGCCTAGCAAAAATAAGGCAAATAACTCCAACAACAAAAATACATATCAAAACCTTCAAAAAGGCCAATCACAAAAAAAACCTAATGGCTGAAGAGAATGTGTTCAGGCCTCCCTCAAAGGCCAGAAAACTCAACTTTTGATGACAGAAAGGATGTTCACTATGTAGTTGTGAATTAAGGTGAGAAACTTCAGCCATTGTCACTGCTTCTCATGAAAAATTTAAAAATATGTGTTTTGGTGGCAAGTTTCTTAGTAGATTTCATGTAGATATAACCTTTTCTAAGAGATGGCTTACTCATGATGAGAATATACCTAATGGCAGCAGCCCTTAATTTGATAATATTTGGGGTTTTTTAGTTTCCAAATATATAGCTCAAAAGAAATTCTTAAAAGACATGAGTACCCTATAAAATTCATTGCTTAGATATACAAAAAAAACCCCACATATTTCACTTAATTTCCACTCTACTTTTTTTTCCTTCTACATCTTCAGTGAAGTTATTACGAGCTCCATCTCGCTCTCGTTAATTTGAATTTCAGTTGCATCCTCCAGTTTGCAGCTTCTGTATTTTATTTTTTTTCTCACTTCAGTTCATAATGAAGGTACAAAAAGTCCTTGCCCTGGCAGCCAAGGGTGCACCTGCACTTGTTCAGAGTCACAGTAGCTGTGGATGCTGTAGCCCAGGGCATTCCCTGCCTGCAATTCTCTCTGGCATCATCCATCCAGCCATTCAGTGCTAGGATAGGTGGGAGCAGCTCACCTGTTGCAAGCACCATTTCCAACCTCGTGCTTGGCAGAGCATAATCAGTGCAAGCTGCAGCAAATATCCTTCATATGGCAGAAGATAATCAGAGCCTGTTTCACCCCATTTGTCACAGCAGAGTTGCAAACAGCAGTCATTGGTATCTGCTGGTGCAGCTTCAGGGGTGCACAGATGACTCAAGAATCCCTGCAGATTTTGAAAGCTGTGGAAAAAGCTCCTCTGTTTGCTCAAGATCAGCAAAACTCTATTAAATATAATCCCTTTGCATAGGTTTTAAATTCCCAGAATTCCTCTGTCTTCAAAAATATCAACAGTGTTGCCTCTCTAAAAGGCACACAGACAACCGGTGGCTTGTCTATGTGCAAGTACCAAGCCAAAATATCCTTTGTTATTCTAAGGGAATCTTTCCCAGGTCCACATTCTGGTTTTCCAGTGCACTGGTAAGAAATAGATTTGCTGGACCCCAAAAAAGATCAGTGTTTTCAGCAGTGACTGTAACTGTTTTAATCCACCATCCCAGAGCTGGAGGACAAGCACAGTAAGTTTCTCACCTGCCTCCTCACTGCAAAGTTTGAGAAGTTGAGTTCGTCACAGTGATTGCAGCTTGGCTGGGAGCAGAGACATGTGCCTGAGCTCTAGAGAGTGATGTCATCTCTTTTATCTTCCAAATGCCTTTTCCTCTGTCTTTGAAAAAGAATTGGATGAGAAGTGACTGATTCAATTTTCCTCCACTACTGAGTCTTGCAACCCATATCTGCAACCACAGACTGTGTGTGCATCAAGGTATTCCTCACCAGCCTCTGTGCTCCTGGTACTATCAGTCATTTTTAAAATGGCTTTGGTAACAGACTGGCTAATGAGCAGATCTGTCTTCCAAAATAGTTTATTATACAAAAGAGTCCAGATAATCAAAGTAGTGATGGAATTTTAAAATCACATCTGGCCTGCTTCTCCAGACAACTTCATTCATTCCAATATAAAGTCTATGACATGAATGTAAGAAATGCAAAACACTATTAGGTTTTGGTTTTCAACACCTTTTCATTATCTGCATTATACTCTAAACTGATGCATGGTTTATAAAAATGAGTAAAAATTAGTAAAAGACTCAGCCAAAATGGTCTTGGCAGATATTATCAAAAACATTGTTGATCCATTCAAGCATCACTTCCAAGCAGGCAACATCAAATATAACTATTCTGTAGCCAAGAAAGGAATTAATTCCATACTAATCTAAAGAAATGCCTCATCTCTAAATGTGTCAAGCATGACAACACAGGTATTATGCCATCCCTTCAGCAGCTGCTGGATAAAGCTGCAGTGCCAAATTCTACACGTTCTCCTCACAAACGTGTCTTCTGGAAATGTTTGCCAACAGTAAGCAGAAGATTGCAAATGGTTTTGAAGTCACCACCCCAGTAATGTTTCTGTGTATTCCGTGTGGTTATGCATGTGGCCTTTGCACAGAGTTTAATCAAAAACATTTATATTGGCAGATTCAGTATTTCCAGAGATCTTGGTACTTAACATCCCTGCCTATTCCAGAGGAGATGGCAGAGGGCAGGTGATCTGCAAAATGGTGATTTATTTCTGGGTTGCTTTTAATATGACAACAAATTAATGTCTTTGCCACGTCCTCTCCTGCATGCACTACATCCCTGGTGTGCCCTCCTGGTCTGTAACTTGAGAGGATCCATCCCATCCCTAACCCTGCTGCTTGTCTCTGATGTTGTGTCCCCTGTTTACATCTTACAGCAATAAATTGCAAGTTTTCTGCATAGAGAGTTACATTTTCTGGATACAGCCTTTCAAAGAGCAACAGAAAAACAACTCTCCTCACACAGTATCAGGTATTCTCCCAGGCACTTCCTGGAGGCTACAGAATCTCACACACACTGTTCTGGCACAGAAGGAAGCAGCAGCACAATGCCTTACCAAGTCCATGGTAGAAGTTGCCTTCCTCTCCTGTTACTGAATAAAGGACATGCTGGCCCAGTCTGTCTAGTGTTTAAATGCTGTTCATATTCCTCATTAACCTCATAATGGGACTTCCTCAAAAGCAGCAGTAAATGTGCTTTAGGAGATGACTTTTTCCACGTGTTACTGTAAAAACTGTAGTGGAGGAAGAAGTCATAGCCTATCAAACGAGCACAGAAGACTCAAGAGTCACACCATTTCTGAAGATCAAACTTCACATCTGCTGACAATGGTGTAAATTCAGGGATTGTTCTTCTGAGAGCCATCCCCATTTACACTGGTGGGAACTGTTGACACAATGAAGAGCTCATCACCACAAGCACAAAGGCCTGGAGATGGGCAGAGCACAGTACCAAGCAGCACCATAGCACCTGCTCCTGGGTACTCTCAGGGACCTCAGCACACGACAGCCCAACCATGGTTTGGGTGTTGGACAAGTCTGCAGGAGCTGCTGTCACCAGCCAGCCCCGGAGACTGAGCAGGGTTATTGTTTCCAGGTGCTCAGGACTGATTGTGAGATGGGCATTTGGGAAATGGTGTAAAATGTACTGCAGGACATCTTAAAAGAGTTAGTGGGGATTTTATGGGTTTTTAAGAGTAAAGACCAAAGGCAAGAACAGGAGGGTGAAGGTTTCTTGCAAAGAAACAAGCATGGAAAATACAGAGATAAGTGGATAAAAAGAGCCGCTTGCATGTGAACAGGCTGCTGGTCATCATGCTTGTTTGGTCATGCCCTGATTTTCTTGTTAAATTACATTTCTGATTGCTTTCCTGGGTGAGGGACCATGTTCTTTGTGTGTGTGTGTGTGTGTGTATGTGTTTGTGTGTGTGTGTGCAGCAGCTGGAGTCCAGCCATGGAGCAGAGGGCCTGTGTCTGTGGGCACTAGTATCTGGAGAAACCAGTGTGTGTTCCTGTGCTTTTCCCTAGGGAACATCACTCCTGGGAGTGTCCATGTGGGATAAGGGGTGTGGGAGCCAGCTCTGGGAGAGGCTGGATACCAGAGAGACACCAGAGGTCTGGCAGTCAGATCCTGGCATGGCAATAGCTCTGCACAAGCTACAGAGGGACCAGTGTGTGCATGTTCATATGTGTGAGTGTCTGGCTGCAACAACCAGCCTGGAGCTGCAGACCCATCCCTGCAATCCCATGAGCATCCTGGCCTCCGAAAGACCAGCCAGGAATAAATCCATGGCAGAGGCAGAGGTTGGGCAGAGCACGGAGCGGTGCCGTGTGTGACATCCCCCCGTTCCCAACCATCAGCTCACACCACCCCACTGAGCCAGGCAGGAGGCTGCAGGCAGGTGGCCTGGCACAGCTCACACATGAGGTTGTCACAGCTCCAGGTCACAAGGAGCAGAGTCGCTGCCTGTGCAATTCTTGAAGGTCCTGAGGCAGAGATGGCCACACAAGAGCAGCCCCATGGTGGAAGACACGCGTGGAAGCTCAAGTGCTTTGCAGGATTGCACTGCCCAGAGACTGCCTGTGCCCACAGAGCACCCATGGGACAGCCAGAACTTGCCTGTCAGACAGTCTGGTGGACCTTGCTGTGTCCCAGGGGTGTGGGTTGCAGTGGTGTTTCAGCTCCTGCCTCCCACGACAGTGCTCAGCTGTGAACCGAGGCTGTCCTTCCATCCCTGGCTGTAGTGGCAGTGTCATCTGTCTCCTGATTCAGGGCACCAGCAGGGCCAGCCCTCCTCACCCCACAGGTTGCTGGTACAAAACAGGACAGTGGGGACACCACAGGCCCCCAGGCTGCCCTGCTGCAGCTGCTCCTGGACCATTACAGCAAAGCTGTGAACTTGCATCCACTTGTAGCTGAGCCACCAGTGCCGAATTCTTAATAAAACAGACTCTGATAGGTTGCAGCTAAGATGCAAGCAGATGGCAGAAGGCTTTGGGCTCAGCTGATGTGAAGAGCTGTCAGAAGGAACTGGGAAGTGCTTTCCCTTTTCGGGGTGGTGGGACTGGGTGGCTCCAGGCGATGCCACCCATCCTTGCCGAAGGCATCGCACCTTCCCACGGCTGCATCTGCAGCTCTGGGCTCCCACGGAGCTTCCCGGGAAGCCACCAAGGGATATCTTTTAAGGCATGGAAGGTGAGGGGCAGGACATTCACTTTTTTAGCAATTGGCCTCACTCCAGAACTGCAATCTGATCCAGGACTCTGTGTCTAGCTCAGGAGTAGAGGAGGATTTTAACTGCCCTGAGTTTTGTATTAAATGGAGCATGTTAGACAATCCTGTTCATATCTGAGAAACCACAAGCCTAGGCATTAAAAAAACATGCTTCCTTAAAACTTACCAAAGTATGAATGTTCACCTTTGAGCTCTCAATTGAGAGCTCTCAACAAGCATTCAGGGGACAATAGAGCTGTGCAAGGAAAAGGCCAATTTGTAATTAATGTGATTTATTAGGTTGTTTTTCTGCTCTATGAATATCCATAAACCTGCTGCAACTGTTACATGCATTTGTTTATTCAAATACATTTGACTAACAGTGTTCAGAAGCTTTGACAAGGTGGATTGATCATAAGTAATCAAAACCTGAATAGTGTTGCACAGTAATTTGCTAGGAGAAAAAAAAGAAATGTTTTAACAAACCTGGAAAGCACAGAAGTACTTGTAGGTAGTAGAAGTTGCTTTCAATGTTTGTTTTTTGTGGTTTCAAAACTGACTCCCAAAACTCCTGCCAGGATAACAATTGTTCCTATAGACACAGCATGCAAACCTTGAAGTTGGTAAGCATGTTCCCTCAAACTGAATTAATTTAAAAACCCAGCCACTGTTTGCATACTTTTAATTACACACCAAGTACTGGCAGTGCAAGTAACAGAAAAAAGAAAATGCAAAGAGAAAAGTCATGCCTTAAAAATTAAGCTCCTTGTTCAAGCCCCAGTAGAAAACATCAGAGCTGGCCCTGAAGAATAAAGAGCAGAAAAAAGAAAACCAGGAAACAGTTCTCATTTTTCCCAACTTCCCAACTTGCATCCAGTGAACGTTCTTTGCTTTGCTCTCAGTTTGTGCAGACCACTACTGTGATAGCAAAGGCATTTTCTTTGCCTGGAAAATGTGAATATTTCCTCTGAAGAACACTTGAAGCATAGCAGGAGGAAATACTGCGGGGAAGAGAGGTTTCTCTGAAACTAACCACAATGGATTCCTTTTCATTCCTGCGCTGAGGGACTTGCTTCAGAGCAGAAGAGTAGCCTGGCTCCTTCAGAGATAATGTTCCCTGTATTAAATGGAGACTGAAAGGAGAAATATTTTTTCCTTGGGGCACCCGTCCCTGGTCCTCAAGGGCTCTGCATTGTCTAGGGCCAAGGCAGGTGAAGGATTTGTGGTCTAAGAGTTAAAGCAGGAGGAAAGAGAGATAGGGCCCCTGGATTACAACCTTTGCTCTGACACAGAGGTAAACAGTCACTTACATTCAAATAAAAACTTCCCCCTTGAATTATTTTTTCCATTCCCTACCAATCCTAGCTTATCTCCCCATAATGGTCTTCACTTCTAAAATCAATTTATAACCGATCAGACAGCTAAAATAGCTCCTTACAGTAGGTGTCTCTAGTCAATGACTGATTTGCATTAAGAAAGATATGACAGCCAAGTGTGAAGAGAAAAGAATGATAGTTTAATTTTAGAAAAAATTCCACATTCATCTGAGAAATGATTACTAAGCACTGTGTATGTTCATACATAAATTACTTCTAAAAATGTGAAAAAGATATTAAAATGCTAAATATTTTCTTGCAGTGGGAGCAGGAAGGCCCCAGATCAGATGCCTTGGCCTTTTGCAGGAAGGGATGGAGGAGAAGCACACACACATCCAGTGGCCCTGACTGTGGCACTGAGCAAGGACAAGGGGAGCAGCTCAGGGGAATGGGATGCAGGAGGAGAGGGAGGCTGAGGGAGAGAGGCCAAAGCACCTTCCAGCCCCTCTGGGGAAGGGTGAGAAGCCTCATGCCATGAGTGTGAGCACTGGGACACCCCTCCTGCCAGCCCTGGGGACAGCAGGGACAGGTAATTATGGGAGCACAGAGCAAGGGTCCCACCCAGGCAGGCTGGGAGTGCCAGGCCACTCCAGCTCCAGCCCCTACAGAGCCAAAGGCAGCTCTGAGAGCGTGACACAGTCACAGGGGGACGTGCCAGGAGCCAGGTGCCAGCTCCCAAAATAAGTCCTGCAGCTTGTCAACAGAGCTCTGTCATCTCTATCCAGAAAAAGACTAATAGTGGGCTGATGCCTGGCACTGACAAATTACCAGGTTGCTAGAACTGGGATTTGGATTGGCTGCTGGGGTTTGTTTTGATTTTTGAAGTGTATCTTTATTTTACCAGGAAAAGCTTTTTTCTTTGTCTGCTTGTGGTCCAAGCTGGCAAAAAGCAGCCTGGGATCTCCCACAGAGGAAGCCCAGACCCTGCCAGGGCCTGTGCACAGACATTCAGACGCAGCAGAGACCAGCAAGATAAATTGTAGCTCAGAGCCTACAGGGGAAGGGAGGGAAAGAGTCCAGAGGCGAGAAAGGAGCATGAGGAGGCAGAAAGACACGGAGAAGGTCACTGCAAGACCATTAGAGCATATATTATGTTTTTTTGCTAGATGTGTCTCATTTTTCAGTGTCAAGAAGAGAATGTGTATGCAGTGTTTGTCCCACGCTAGCACACCCTGAGAGAACAGACATCAGTCACTGCCTGTGTCACGTTTTTATTAGCTAAGTTTCACAGAATCATCCCTCCAAGTAGGGAATAATTCCATGCATCACAGCTCAGGTTTGACAGGAACATTAAAGGCAATATGTACTTTGATATATCAATCCAAATTTGTAGGCAGCAGAGGCCAGACTTGATGTAAAAAATTATTAAGATTATTTCTTATTAAAAAGTTAAGTTTGTGGCCCTCTAATGAAGATCTCACTATCTTACATAAAGGTCTGTTTCAAACAACCAGAATTGTGTTATCTGACATTTTAATTAGTTCCATTTCGTTGCCTTGGATTCATCCCATCTTCTTGCATTGTAAGTGCTAGAGCATTTGACACTCTAATGTATAAGATCGTTTTAGAAAGACAGCAAACTTTTATTAATGTTGACTTGGTTTCTACACACTAGAACTCTGTTATTTGACATATCTGCTCTGCACATCACTTAACTTCCCTGAAACGTAACGGGAAACTCCTTCCTGGCTTCATTCAGGAGAAGAAAATTACTGTATAAGCAAATCACATGGAGGGCCAGATCTTTTAAGGATTTTTGCTCTTAGGAGACAACACAGAACAGTAACTTCTCTTCCCAGTACTGCATAGCCATGAGTACCAGCAGAGTGGCTCCAAGTTCCCTCACACAGAATTCTCAATGCATTTCCTACCAGAGGCAGGAATAAGTAATTCTTTCATATGTGGACTGGTCCAAAGACTGAAAGGCAACAGGAATCTCCTCAGCAAACTGGAGAGCTCAGCTCATTGAGAGCAGCGTGATTTCCATCTTCCCAGACTGAGCACATTTTTTGCAGCTATAGAACTGTGTAAGGCACTTCTTTGTCCCATGAAAATAATTCAACTAGCCCTTAAAAAAATTACACCATTGTAGCATGACACTGAACAATTTCAGTCCTTTCAAAAGCACTTTGAAACTATGCAGAGCTCAAGTGTTTCCCACTCAAGGGACTAAAGAGTAAGTTGCTTTATTTTGCATAATTTAGTCTCAGAATTTTTAACAGATTTGTCTAAAGCAGGCAAATATCAGTATTAAGTAATGCATTTGAGACAACAGTTTCACACACAGAGCGGCCAAAATAATATATAACAGAATGATTCCATGGTAAAAGGATTATGCTGGCTTACACCAAAAGCTCTATGTCTAATTTAAGACTTAGGCATTCTGAGCAATAAATTTTAAAAAATCATGGGAAATTAAATTTTTTCATTGGCAGTGCCAAAGCTTTACAAATGAGTTTGAGTCAATTGACTGAAATTGGAGTTGAAAAGCACCATCCCCTATCCAGCAATGGCTCCAATTTTCCATGGTTCAGGGCAGAGCCACATTCCAGGAATTCAGCTCTCCAGATTCACATTTGTTAAATCTGTGTTCCTAGACACAATGTATGGATTCTCACCCAGGACTTCTGTGCAACAGAACATCCTCACTGCCTTTGTTTCTGTTGATCAATTATTGCTGAAATTACATTCCAGTGTTTCTGAAAACAGCTCAGCTGGCTGAAACCTAACAGGAGCCATGTGCCAGAAAATTCCTGAAAGATTTTTTTCCTCTCTGGATGAAGCTAAGAAAAAAAAGCACATTTCCTTTCTTCCCCAGGTAGAAGCTTCTTAACTGACCACATGGAATGGAAATTAAATTATGCCTTTTCTTTTAGATGGGCTTTCTTCAGGGCTTCAGGAGGAGCACTTTGCTCTGGACCCCGGCCCCATTTTTTGCAGCAAGCTGGCTGATTTATGGGCTATGTCCCTGTGGGAAATGAAGGAGCATCCCTGGGATGGATTCTCCCACCAGGAGTCTCAGAGGAGGCTCTAAGGCAGGAGAACAGTTCCACTCCACTCCATGTAAGTGCCCCAGGATGTTAAAATGCTTTCACTCTTCAGTTTTCTGCTGCTGGTCTGAAGGGCCTGTGTAAAAAATACATAATCTGCCTTAAAGATCTGGGTGATCAATTTTTGTTCTTCATCTGAGAACACAGAGACAAGGCAAGACCAGCTCAGGCCTAAACCCCACCAAAGAATCCCCGAAGGTTTTCACAGGACACACACACTGGAGGGCTGGCTGCAGGTTCAGGGAGGACATCTCCACCATCTTTAAAGGGTAGTTCTGTCAGGACAGTAAAACATGACACATTTCTTGCTCTACTCTATTTCTTGGTATCTGGAGACAAACGAAATATAATCCTCAGTGTCAAGTCCCCTGCCACATCGTGGTCCCTGCTTTGGAAGCCTCTTCCTCTCCTCCCTGGCTCTGCACTCTCACAGTCGGTGGAGAGGCTGAAAATCCAGCCCTGAACACCCCCCACAATCACCTTAAATGACTGTCTGGCACAGTCCAACAAACTTTTCCTTTCCAGGCACATCTGAGCAAAGCTCTGGACTTTTCCAATGCAAGGTGACATTCTGTTATTAATATGTGACTCCAGGAGCCAAAACCCTGCAGGGCCCCACCGTGACCACGAAAGGCACCTGGCTGCATGAAAGTAGCACTGCTCTCCCATTTACCCAGCTAAAACCCAAATATTTACTCCCAAATTGAGCTCAGTTGCAGCTCATCTGTACCAGCTGGTTATCCCATTGAGCAAAGAAAGGAGGGAAATGGATTTCTTCCTGTTTTTCTTGCTGGTCAAAAGATTAAAAGCAATATAGTTGTGCTGGTCCCTAGGTATTGTCTGATTAATATCCTGCTAGCCTGCTGGCAAATTGCCAGAATCACTTCTCTTTAAATGAAAGACTGTTCCATGAGCTTAAATGGATTTTATTAGCATAACACTAATAATTCAGCACTTAAAACCCAGAGAAAATATTATAAGTAAATATAAGCATGCAGTGCCTAGTAAGGTTCCTTCCTGCTTTCTTTCCAGGTGGGCAAAGAACTACAGATATTTCACCATTACAGTCAGGTCAGAAGGGTCTAACTTTTACAGGAAAGGGGCTAGGAAGCTAAAAGGAGAGCAGCCCTGAGAAATTTCTTTTTCCTAACAGCACCTAGCAACTTGTCCCTACTGGTTTTTAATGGTGTTGATCAGGTAAGATGTAACACAGAGAAGTCTTCTCCTGCCTTCAGGTGTCTTGGCCACAACTCGGACTTTCCCAGCTGATTCTTGCCTGCTGACCCATATATCCTCTCTTTCTCTCACCTGACTCTTCTAGCATGTTTCACATTAATGACCATTCTGAATTCACCAGCTTCTCATTTCCTTTACTCTTCTTTGTTGCAGAGGTTTGTAGCTAAGTTCAGTTTGGAAACCACTGGCAGGAGGCTGGAGTCAGCAGCCCACAACTACCTGAGAATGCTGCATTTACTCAGTGTTATTCATATATTTGGGAATGCAGCTATGGCAAGCCTACCTTTTGCCTACTGTCTGCATCAGCCACTGGTGTCAGCTGGGATTTCAGAGGAGATAACTCCTCCCTGTCACCTCTAGCAATGGTTGCTTCCCAAATAGTGCTCCCTGAGGGACTGACATGCCATAGAAGAAGATAAGTGTTCTGAGGACACTCACTAAAAATACCATGTGTTAATCCCCCAATTAAAAGCCTCTGGAGGAGAATAATGAGTGATCTGTTAGCAGTTCTGTAGGTTTTCAGTTGTCTGATATCCCACATCTGGGAGCTACTGTCCTCGGGTAGCAGCTAATTGGCCCCAGTTACACAGTGCCTTGCAGTCCTTAATGTATGTATCATCACTGCTGCTCAGTAAAGCAAAAAAGGACTGATTTCAGCTCGACACATTGGAGCTGCATTTCAGAGAAGGCAGGGAACTGACTTTACAGTATTAGACTCCATGTATAAATCACAGGACGAGGCAAAATCCAGGTCCTGACAAGTGCTTTCTACCCAAGGGAGAAACTGGCTACGGAAGATGTTTCTTTGGGTCAAATACATTTATTTACGAGGACTGCAAAAGTGCTGTTTGCCTGTCAAAATCAAACAACCAGCATGTCCTTCACCTAGCCCCTCTTGGCCAATTCTGTAACCAAAAAAAAAGCTGTTGCAAGGCCTTTTCTTGAGCAAAGATCCAGTGATTGCTCTGTCTCCTCGGTTTTGTGTTACTTTCTGCCTCTGTCTCTGCAGAAGTCCTGCTCCTTCTCTGGCAGGCACACAAAGATCATTACCTCTCCCTCCAGGCCTTGCTGTTTTATTCCCAGAGGCTTGTGTAATTCAGCCTTTGTGGGATCTTAAGAACTTGCTCCCATGGTTTTGGAGCCTTGGCAGCACCAGAGAGCCCTGTTATTTGTAAGGCTTATCTCTGAGCCCACTCACCACCCCCTGCAATGCACCCAGGCTGGAACAGTGCTGAGATACCTCAAGATTTTTGGGTTTTTTTAAAGGCTCCATCCGCATTGATTTCAACAGGAGCTGGATGCCTAATCTGCTTATACACTTTTGAAAATCCTATTAAGTGCCTCTTTACTGCTCTAGGTGCCTAAATATACTTTTCTTAATTTGGTTCTAAGTGATTTGCATCCGTCATCAAGATTTTTGAGAGCGTGGCTCGAGGGGAGAGGCCAGCCTGCCACAGCCCCTCCATGCAGTCTGTCACTTGCTCAGATACCTAAGCTGGGAGCTGAGCTGCTGTGAAGGTGCTGTGACAGTGTGAAATATGTCTATTAAACTGTGAACACTCTTGGTGCTGCTGCATCCTTGTCTCTCCTGCGCTGAGCACAAATATTTCCTCCCATCACAGCCCTTACCACGGGCTTGTCACGGCCTCTTCTCCCTTCCCACCACTGCCTCAGACACAAACAGGGTCCTGCAGCAGGTCCCAGCTGCAGCTGGAGACACAGATCCCTTGTGAAAGTGGGGAAATGCATTTTGGGAGGGGGCCAGGGACGGTTTGGCTGCTTGGAGACAACAGCCAGGACAGCATCAGTGTCTCACCTGGCAATCCTAGAGAATTCAATGCCTCTGGCTCAGAAATGCCTTTGCTCAGCTGTTTTTGCCTTCCTTGGTTTGCACTTCCTAAAAGGAAGTCACAGGCAAGAAAAACTGTGAGAAGATACAGATCTGAGAGGCTGAAAAGAGCAGTTTGTGCTAAGCACTTCTCATTTTGGAGAAAGGGCACTGAAAATGGGTCTGTGCCTTTAGAAGCAACACTGGGTGCAGTGACTGCTTCCTGCACTCACTGGGCATTGAAGTGGGGCCAAGAAAAGAACTGGCCATGGCCAGGCTGGTACCTATGGACAGCTTGGGAAAGATGTGGGCCCTGCTGGCATCCTCAGCAGCTCTGCAAGTCCCATCAGAAAGGAGAAGAGAGGAAATTAGCCCCTCGAGAATTACAGTTTAAACAGTCCTCAGAGCACCTTTAGCTGTTCAGAAGATGAAAAGAAACTTTGAAAGAGGGATTAAAGGTAGGATGGTCTGGTTTTGATACAGAAGAACAACTATTTTAAAAGAGCAATGAAAAAATGGGAACATACTTCAAGATCTAAGCACACGTTCAGAGAAATCTAGAAAAGTGCAAACATGGAAATGTTCTGAATCTGGTCAGATCTTTCTCCTCTTCAGGTCTTATGCTGCAGCCCAGAAGGCCTTGATAAACCAGAGCCTAAAAGTCCACTTGGCCTTTGCTACTGATTTCTCCCAGTCTTAATTGTTTGCTACTAATCACCGGCAGCAGCTGAAGTGCACCAGCACTTGCAGCAGCCCCATTAAGGACTCAGCAGTGCAGGATCCAGCCTGTGAACTTCAGCCAGCAACTTCTGAGCTCTTGGGTCTTTCCTTGCAAAGTGCCAGCTTGGGCAGGCCTTACAACACATCTGTGCTCCAGTCCCTTGTCTGCAATACTGTAGTAATGATAACAGTGGCCCTAAGCAATCCTCATGGATTGTTTAGTTACCATTTGCACTGGATGGTCACAGCTGTGCTGAGGATAAATCACCTTTTTGCAAAGAGTGAATTACATGTCCGTGCAAAAAATCTAACCAGCTACAACTTGCTGATACACACTGAACAGGCAGACAGTCCAAATCCAGAAATAAAAAAAACTTAAAAGGACAAAAAATATTATTTGCTCATCCTCCCATTGCAACTGTGCAGTGAGCAGAGAGAGGAAGAAAAGGCTACCCTTGCTCTTGGTGGAAAGCGATGAGAATATTCTTGCCCTTGGATCTGCCAAGCTTTCAAGGAAGATCCCAGAGCTGGATATCCTGAAGGAGCAAATGTTAACTAACAAAGAGAGAGTTGGACAGGCTCTCTTTCCTGGGAGAGGAGCAGGGTTTCCCTCAGTGCCATTTCGCAAGAGACCTAGAGCCAGCGGCCAGAACTAACCTAATTAGGCCAGAAAGGGTGATTAGCTGTTTATTTTGAGGATGTTCAAACCATGCACTCACATTATACACTGCCCTGGGAGGAAAAGGATGCTGTTTATAGTTCCAGGCCTACGGGATCAGCAAAGTTTATTTTCCCCTACAAATGAAGGCATGTTCTACTTACATTCTTTCAACTCAGATTGGATCTGTTTATTTTCACTCATCTGCAGGAAATGGGAATATTTCAGTCTATTATTCTGAGTCCAGGGAAGCAGTTTGTATTGCTTAACCATGGGCAAAGGCAAATTAGTCACAGCCTTCACATGCTACCTCAAAATGTTTAATAGTAGTACCATTAGCGGGAAAAGGATTTACAAAACCTCATGGTGCAAATTCTGCTGCTTGAACCTTTTCTGGAAGGCATGAGAAACTTTCTTAAACCCCCCAGATGACTGGTACTCCACTGTGGAATATGTAAAAGATCAAGTTGTCCCTCTTCCCAGCAGGCACTCCACGTATTGATTCTGAGCTGAGGGGTTTAATGCAATATTTTCAAAGAAGCTCGCTGCTTCTTTATTGAATTTAGCTCCTAATTGTCTTGAAGCAGAGCACCAAGAAAGGAAAATGCTGGTGGGAGAGAAGGGAGGTGCAATGATGGTCCACACATGTGGCTTCTGGTCAGAGCAGTGGCAATAGGACAAAAATGTCTTCACAACATATAAAGCACACCCTGCCAAAAGCTACAATGGGATCCGTCTTCAGTGTTTCCAAATATTTGTTTGAGTTGGCTTCATATTTAGTTATAAAACAAGCCCTGTTCGCTAGAGTATATTAACAGGATTTGTTTGCATGCTTTGATCTTCTATTTTTAACCATCTCTCATGTCCATGAAGCCTTTGGTAAGATTCTCTGTTGATAAAAGTGCTCAAATTATAGCAAAAGGACTGTGAGGTGACAATATATCTTAGAGAGGGTTTTAATTCCTTTGAAGTTAAGCTTTTTGATGGTCAATTAAATTATTTTAATTGTATCTTACTTATTTTAAACTTAAATCAAGATTATTTTTCAACTGCTGGAATTTAAAAATTCTGCAGAAGCCAGGCAACTGCAAGTGCTGTGAATGTAAATTTTATCTGTTGCCTGCATTCAGCAGAAGAAACAATCAAAAATGCACCAAATACTGTGATGAAAACAGAAATTACTGGCAACCAATTATGAAGATATGGAGCAGCAGAAGGTACAGTGTGTTACATACATTATGGGGCTGACAAAATAGGCTACTTAGGGATGTACAATAATAATTTAGATTGTTGATCATAATAATCTCATGCTGGCCATAACTGTCTGGCTGTTACTTTATGCTTCCCCAGCCTGTTTGCTGAATCTGTTTGCTGATTTCTGCACTTGTTTATAGTTTGCAAATTGTTTGAGGCAAAGTGAATTTTGCTGTTTGTTTGTTTTGCTGGCTCTCGAGAAGGGAATGGGAACCTCCATGATCTCCTTCACTGAAAATAATTTTAAAATCCCTAATGGATGCTGTAAAAATTCTTCACTAGGAAAAACAAACTCAGCTGAACTCTAGCTAAATTAACTGATATCCACCAATTTTCGTGATGGATTACAGAGAAGCTTTATGAAGTTCAAAAACTGCATCATGTTCCTCCCTCCTCCTCCTCCTGGCAGGGTCCTGTCAGCTGCCAGATCAGCAGTGAGCAGAACTTCCCCACTGCACTGGACATAATCCTCCAGCTCACTGGTTTAAGGGAGCCTAGAAGGATCACTTTTCAGAGTAATGAGGGTTAGATGTTTCCCAAGATAGCTAACCTGCATTCTGCAGGTTAACATGCAGAATTTTTAACATGAACCAGTTTTTAACATGAACCAGTGCATGAGAAGTCACAAAGTGCCTGTAGCCTTTACCTGGGTGTATTTTCCCTTTCCTTGCTCTGAGACATCCAACTTCCTGGGATCAGGTTTCTCATGCAGACCTCTGGGAAAAAATCTTCCTTGAGGTGCACGTGTTTTTCTTATTTGTTTTCTTCCAAATAGTTTCCTTTTTGTCCTGTTCTTGTAAAAGAAAAAAAATTAAATTATATCTGTTCCATTTTCAAATATTCCCTGCAATTGCCAGGACAACAAAATGTACCAAGGTAGAATCAATTGATTTGCAGGGTTTCCATACAGCTTTCTTATGGAGTTTTGGTTGTTCCTTGTATATGATCAAGAAGTCCAACACAAACGGTAATTTAACCAGAAGCTTGGTGTCAGCTCTTCTGGGGTAGGAATATTTCAATATTTCAGATTTTTCTATTGTTCATAAGAAAAAAGTAGTTAAAATCTGATTCGCTAGTTAATTCTCCTGCAATACATGACTGACAAGCATTCATAATATTTACTTATGATTATTAAGTAATTTCTAGGCTTGTTAAAAATTTTCAACGTTTCTGTGGAATTTACTTGTAGGTTTTCTGAGGCATTTTAACAAAATCCATTGGAGCATAGCTGCTTTCTCCCAATACACATAGGAATTTATGCTAAATTGGATAACAAAGCTGCTTGGGTTGGAAAACAAATTAATCCTCCCAGTCATATATGAAATGCCCAGAAGAAACAGAAGAATAACAGCTTTTCTACATTTTACTTCTGTGAAGAGAGAATGAAACATTCTTGTCTCCAGGGATCTTCAAGTCCCTGTTCCCATCCTTCAAGTTTTATCTTCCCTCCCCAGATTCAGAATTTAAGGAGCAGAATTAAATGGTTTAATGAGAAGAGGTGATCGTGGCAAGAGGGGACACTGTCAATAAAGGAACAAGCCCATGGCCATGTGAACATCCAGGATAAAATGCTCAGTGCAACCAGACAGGCAGTCCGGGGTCTGCTGGGGGAGAGCAGAAGTGGGATCTGAAGGTCTGATAATCAATGGCAAGGTGATCAATACAGTGATGGGGGTCTCTGCTGCTCTTCATCTCAGGCAAAAATGGGAGCTTGAATGCAGGTGTTTCTCTTCAGTCACTTGGACCTCTTGCTCACATGAAAGCATCCACACTTAGTAAAACAAATCCCACCCTCTCCTAAGGCTGCTTGCATTCCCTGAATTGCTCAGGAGGGAACACTCTTTCCTTTCTGCTGCACTTGCAGCTGCCCAAGAGGAGCGTGGGTGCTCAAACTTTGTTTTGAAAGAGCAGTGCCCCTGATGGGGAGAGCTGGGGGAAGTGCTTGCCAGGATTAAAGGAGGAAGAAATTGCATGTGTTCAAGTAAAGAGTTTCTAGCAGAGTCCAACGGAGACACAAAGGCATCAGAAATTCACCTCAAGGGAAATCCTAGGCTGTATTTTCTCTGAAAAAAACACCTAAGCTTTACATCATGGATGTGCCTGACAAAGGAATCTGACTGGCAAAGTTCATCCACATCTGCTGTCTTTTAAGAAAGGGGTGAAAGTGTATTTGATGCAGCCTTCAGTTATTTGCTCTTTGGAAATCCAGTTCCCAGGGAGTTACTCTCTCATTCTGCTTTATTGGTTTTCACTGTCTCCCAAGATCTGTGCAGTTCAGCTCCATGGTAACTCAGGAACTTCCTCAGTCGCTCACATATTGATGTATACAAGGAAAGCACAGTGCTAATACACTGTTTGAGCATCTCTAAGGTATATTTAAAATATCTAAGAAATGTGGCAGAGTAGGATTTATAGAGGATACAGAGCAGTGCTGCCTTGCCTTAAGTGGTAGTGATTGTCTCTTGGGAGGTTCTACCAAGTCACTCCAGGCTTTGCAACAACTGAAGTCATGCTAAACTCCTGTCCACACTCTTAAGCAACATTTGTTCTCCCTGTCCTCCAGAGACTACAACAAAAAATATGAGGTGATTTAAAAGGGGAAGCAAAACAGAGGAAAAAAGACTTGCCCTACAGTAATTGGCCGTGTCTAGGCTTACTAGACAGGTGCTGCTGATTTAACAGCCAGGATATGAGCCCTGTAATCCTCATTCTCTGCTGATCTGCAGCCCACCACCACTTTGCTCAGTCTGCCAGGCCTGGGTTTTTTTTACAAAGAACAGAAATGCCAGAGGGGCTGGTGGCTGTCCACGTTCTGCTCTGACATGTGCATGCATAATCAGAAAGCACTTCAGGCATTAGAAAACAGAAAAGCCATAACAATTCCCACACGGGCCTGAAATCAGATCCCTGGTTCCTAAACTTTCATCCTGGTGCCCAGCCACCAACCGGCTGCTCCTGTACACAACACAGGTCCAGCTACTTTGAATATCTGTGTGTTGATTTTTATGAATTATGATGGGGTCCAGACAAAAAAATGCTTAGTGCAAGCTGCAGTTCTGGAGGTGCTGTGGGGATTCCTTAGTTAATGCCACAAGAACCTGGTGTAGAGCATTTAAAGCTTTAGCAGTATTGTGCACCTTCTCACTTTGAATTTGCTTTAAATATCCTTGAGATTAATTTTTTAAATACTTCAGAGAAGATGACACAAAAAGTAAAATACTACCAGAGGGGGGAAAAAAAATTCCCACATATTTTGAGAGAGAAATAAAGCTGCATGTTACCCTTTAAATTCTGCACTGACAACAGGAGAAGGATCACCTTCTACTATTTCAATTGCAGTGAGGGATCTACAATGAGATATTTGTACAAACACAAGGGCAAGAAGCTAAAGATCTGTATCAACATGTCCTGAGATCCTTTGGAATGGTTAATTTTTCAAGGAACTGTTCTACATGGAAAAGCCCACCTTTGAAAATCGGCAGTGAGTAACCAAGGATGCCAAAAAAAAGGCCATTGCAGCTGGCCACACTACTGAACATGTCAGAGTAATCACAGGATCCCCACTCCCTCCACTAACAGCAGGCAAGCACCACTCACTGGCTTCAGATCTGGAGATGGAGGTCTTCCCTTGGGAGTTTCACAGAGTTCCCAGCTGGTCTACATCATCCTCCTGCTCTGGAAGTGTTTCCTTCTTAAAGACGCTTCCGTACAGCATCAGGGTCATTTGAGGTGAGGTTCCACTTGGTGGAATGCAACTTTCTGGATGGTGTTTGTTTATCTGTAATCCCACAGCTAATTTCTGAAGGTGAAACAAAGCCAAATGCAGAAAAAATGAAAATAGTTGGGTTTTTGTCCACATTATAAAGTCCATATGAACCCTTAGCATGAAGCTCTTTATTCTTATTGATACTACTATTGTTGTTATATTTTTCATTTTGGAGTGACAAATGGTAAGAAAAGTAGGAGTTCCTAATTAGTTGGATTAAAAGAAGGGGAATTCACCCAAGTATATAAAATACATATATGTATAACTACACTACTGCTACAGAAAATACATTTACATGGCCAGAATCCAGATCCAGCCTGTGCAGATAAAAATGGTGAAAGAAAAACTACTTCACTTCTGGAGACATCTGTTGTCTGCTGCTAAATAGGGAACTAACTTATACTTGGCTAAATCTTGCAGAAGATGTTTGGCAAAATTTGAAGCATCCTGCATGCTGCATCTTGTTTGAGCTACCTGACTCATCAACATTTTGCTTTTGCAGTTAAGTTTAGCCACACAACACTAATGCAAAAATAAAGAGTCATCTGACCTGTAAGTAAATAATAATACAGTCACAGGAGCTACCTCTTATTTAAGGTTTCAGAACAATTTTGGTTTTAATTTCATTAGAATACTTCAGCACATTCCTCTCTGCACTGCACTGTGGTTAGATCCCAATCAGAGGAAAATATTTGAAAGTTGCAGGTTTTAGGAGGAGCTGCTCTTTCAGAACACAGAATCAGCAATTTGTTACTTTCCATACTAAAATTTTTTGTGCATTCATAATTCAAAGTAGGCAAAATTGAACAGAAGTTTTCTCACTGGTCGTACTGACAATGAAGACATGGAATGTGCTTTGCCAAGAACCTGGGGGAGAAATAGATATACAAGTGATCTTCTCAGCCAGTATAAGCCCATGAGAAGTTTAGTAAAAGGGTAAAAGTACATCACCTGTCCTGTTTCTAATTCTATCCTACTTCGATGGCTGGAGATACATATTATATATGTCTGGGGGATTATATTAATCAAATTTCCACAGAAGTCTCCTAGCTCTGCCCTTGTATCTATCTAATGGAAAGTGAAGGCCTCAGCCTCCAAAGATCATCCTGAAATTCACTTCTAGCCTGTCTCCTTTTATGAATATTCTTGGCAGATGCTGGCAATGAATACACTCAAGCCGTCATTTAAATTCTGCTGCTTTCTCAGGAAGGGAATTCTTTACAAATTATATTTGGTAGCATCTACTAATTCATTCATTCTCTTGCAAATGCCAACTACAGCCTGATCCTGTATGAATGTTCATGTAAAAAACTTCCCCTTTAAACACTGAGACTCTAAGACTCAGCAGTGAAAATACTTGAATTGCTGATTTTATTTTCTAAAAAAAAAAATTATCCTGAAAACAGCACATTCCTATGCAATGTTTCCACCTTGATTAAATTACACACTTCCCACTGGAAAAAAAATCCATTTTCCACTCTCTATTTATGGAAGCATCAGTCCACCTTCCCGAGCTTTCTCTGCAGTTCAGACAAGGGAAGTTTGCACTTTGCACCAATCAGCTGCTTACTGCCTTAAAAAGTTGGGCTTCTATAGGATGAGTCACCAAGCCCTGGGGATTGAAAGATCAGTTCCTGGGTCCCAACTAAGGGAACACTTTACTGTGCCTCATTTAATTGCTAAAGCATATTTAAATTCTTCTCCAGGTTGGAGTTCTCAGTTTAGACCACAGTGCTCAATGGACAGCAGGTTTTGGTGAAAATGGCATCGTGCAAAAACCAAATGCACACTCTGGAGTGACACTGCATGTGACAGCTAATTAGGAACTTCAGCTGATAGAGGATGGATGTGGGGTAAAACTAAGGACATTGCAGACTTTGCACTGCCTGCTTCTGGGATTTCTAATACTTTTTTTCATCTTTATTAAACAGCCTCATTATTTTGAAGAACAACAAATTGTTACAATTAAATCTTCTTTACCATTTTCTTGTTTGGGAACTTCTTTAAGGATCACAGTCTTTCCTGAAATTACACTGTGCAAATATTATTACTTGTGAGATGAAATTAAGCTGAGTATAATTTTGAGAATAGTGAGAATAATTTTGGACATGTCCATTAATTTGTCCTTCTGCAGGCAGTGAACAATAATTTCACCCCCCAGTTCTGGACTCTGAGGAGCAGAAGGCTTCAGCAGCTCTTAGGCAATCTTTTAAAATCATTCACATTTTTAAGCAGAACATGAAATACCTTCTAAGCAGACATCTCACCATAGCATGCAACTGTTCAGAAACATCCATGTGGTTATCATCCCGTAACTGCAGGGTAACAGGTAATTAAAATAATGAAAACTTACATTTTTGCATCTGCTAAATTCCCAAAATTACCCAATTGCAAAGCTAGTTATGAAGTTAAGAGGAAAAACTTTATAGGAAACTACAATAAACTCTGAAGTCAACACTGACAGAAAAAGGTGGCAGGTGGCAGATTAGATAAAATAACTTGTGATTGCATACCACGATGTGACTTCATTAAAGGTACAAACAAATTTAAGCCTGAGGTTATGGAATTGACTTTAATTTGTCTTCATAACAACATCTAAAACTTTCAGAAAATGATGGCAGAAAAAGAAACTGAAGACAACTGTAAAGAAGCTCTATTTGGGTTTTCTTTTTGTCGGTATATAATCAAAATTGAAATAAGCCTTAGGTTGAAAATCAGAAATAAGATCTGGTTTCTAATTAATTGGGTAAAATCATGTAATTGGGTAAAAATTAATTCATGCTACTTTGAGCTTGAAAGGAAAACAAAAAAACATAACTAAGTGAAGAAATGCATTTTGCCTGCTGTGCTCAGCTGAGTTTGTGTTGGTTATCTGTTCGAAGGTATTAATGCTTTTCGCGTGAACCATGTCAGCAAAGGGAAATCTCTACTTTTATAAAAAGGTATCCACTGATCCAGTGCAATCACTGATCACTCCTGATCACTCATCCCAGTTAACTCCTAGGGCATTGCCTTGAAAGATCTTTTTGGGCTGTTCCAGCCAGGCATTTCCAGCACAGGATTGCTGCTCAGGGACTCATTCTTAGCATTTTATGAATTCAGGCCCTTCCACAGAACTCAGCTGCAGAGTCCTCTTGGTCTCCTTTCACTGAGCCATCCAGGCATGGTCAGGGTAAGCTGCATCACTGCTTTTCAAGGGGTTTTCTTCAAAGAGTGATCAGAGCAAAGCTTTGCTAACTCAGCCACCCCAGCAGAGACCCCACAGCACAGGGATGCTGCTGCACTCTCAGCACAGGAATGCATCTGGAGGAATGGTTCGTTCTGCTCAGGAAAATAGAGCCACGGGGAAGTTCCCAGTGCTTTTGTTTTGATTTATTTTGCTTTGTTTTAATCAAGTTAAGCTACAACAGCAAAGTTCAAGTTGCACAGCATAAACAGGGGGATTTCTTCAGCTCGTTCCCATCCATTGCACCGTGCCACACTTTTGCTAACATGATTTTAAAAGCCAAAACTTTTCTTTCTGACTGGATTCTGTCTTAGGCAAATTCCACACATCTGAATACAAAGATCATTCCAGTATAGTTTTAGATATGAGACTTCATTATTAAACATTACAGAGATATTTAATCTCTGTTTGACAAACAAAGAATATTAAAAAAGATAAACTAAAGTATCTGAGCCACAGGAGGGTCTCAAAAGGTTCATTAGATAAAAAAACAACAGGAATTTAGCTCCTAACCCAAAAGGATAATAGCAAATTGCTTCTGTTGGCATTTCAGCTGGATTTTTTTTCAGATTTCTCTACAGATTAAGAAAAAAAGACTTGGAAACAGTGACTCCTAAAACAAACTGAACAAAGATTTATATCTATTTGCAGAAGTATTAGTTCTCAGTGGGTCTGCATTCAGCAGTTTTCTATATTATTACATAGTTTCAGCGTTGCCAGAGTCTGCTCAGTTACTCTAAATTTCTCTTGCTCAAGTATATATTTTATATCTGTTGATGGGTAAATCTAAGGCTTGTAACTTCCTGGGCTACAATTCATAAGTGACAATCAGACACTCAACAAAATTTCTCTGTCTCTTCAGCACCTCAATAAACAGAAACATGGAAATGATATTTTAAATTTTAGCAGAAAATACTGATGTTAAAGTGTTGTTTCAAAAACCACCAGGAAGAAACAATGAAATTCACAGGTATTCAACACAGAAGGCTGAGAAAGGAGACTAAATTTATCTATTTTCAGCCACAGAGCATGACACACTTCAAGAGGCCAGCAAAACCAAGCTCATGAAATAGGATTCCTCTAGATGGAACTCTTGAATTTGAAAGATGACAGTCGTGTAACAAAAGCATCAAAACTTAGGAAGTTATTTTCTTCCTCCACTGATTATTTCTGCTTCTGAAACACCTCCTTAGAGGAAAATGAATGTATCTCACCTACTCAGCTCATGGCATGATGAGATACAGCTCTCCTGTGCAGAAGACTTGAATTCAAAGAACTTGAATAATGCTGTAAAATAAATAAGGTGATGAGTATGACAGAGGTTTTGACAGGTGTAGTGAGCTCTTTATCTGTGTAGTTCTTTTCAGAGTAGCATTAAAGCTGCTAAACAAAGATTCTAGATTTTACTCAGATCTTGCCATTGAATTTTCTTCTAACTCTTGTAAACGTACCTGGACTAGAAAAAAGATTTGTCTTTTAATATTCTTTTAACTATTCTGTAAGTAAAACAATTATATAAAAATGGCGATGTGCAACAAAAAATCAAATTCACTTAAATAGAACACGATCTTTTTCAAGTAATATGAAGTACTCACAGAGACATAGAAGAATATTCTACACCAGTTTGGTACACAGCATCAGAACAGTTCTGCAATAATCTTTCAGACAAGTGTGATATCTTTTAAAATGTATCATTACAAATTTATTGGAGAAAATGGGATATACCTACAGGTCCAGGTGGTATCCTTCAGCTTCAGAAAAACACAAAGGTGCCAGCAGTAACACCAAGACACCACAAATATATTCAACGAGAACACAAGTGCAGATAAAGCAGAAGTGCTAAAACGACAAAGAGCTTTGCAGGATAACATGTCCCAACTGAAGCACTTGCAAGGTAAAATAAAATACTGTGAGGCAGCTGCACTTAAAGCCTCCACACTCACACTGAGGGCCCGGGGATCAGCTGGATGTCAGGCCCTTGAACCCTCCATCAACACTGCAAGAAAAGGAGCTGCCACAACCAAGATCTCTGCACTCCAGCACGGCACACGCTGCGGAAATAACAGAGACACATTAGAAAGCACAACGTGATAACAGGTAGTGAATGCTGACCTCTGCCAGTGACTGTGCAGTTTTTATTCTTCACATTTTTAGCTTCACATCTTGCCTGCTGAATAACACGTTTTCTCCAGGCTACCTTTGAAATGTACAGAGAAATCTCACCTGGCAGAAAGCATAATGTGCGTGACCTCCCGTGGGGCACACGAGCATGGCTGGGCTCTCTCCTCACTGTCTGCTTGCTTCTGGCTGTTGTTAGAGGAGCCCTCCAAATCTCCTACTGCATGTGGAACACATTTATCCACCAGAGACTGCTTCCCTCATTGAATCTCTCATAGCAGCAGCAGTGCTTTGGCTCCCTAATCCTCTGGACTCATCTGGAAATGCCAGGACTCCAGCATGGGCCATGGTCCAGGAGCTGCCTTTCCTCTCTCAGGGCTCCAAAGAGGATCCCAGCTCCTGCAGTCAGTGAAGCATCCAGCTCAAGATGAACCTCAGAGCAGGAATTAAAAACCTGGAGTGCATGCACAGAATCATGTCAGAGACAGCCCTGCACAGCACACGCTGTGATCCCACCCCAGCCCAGGGGCAGCCCCAAGCACAGTCCCTGAGAGGAGCAAATTGCCACATGTGGGACCATTGCTCCAATGAGGAACAAAAAAACTGCACACAGGAGAAAACAGTGCATCAGACACAAAATATATTAACTGATCTATTTCTGCTCTGACCTGAGCACTGAGGAGGACCAAAGCCAAATATTACGTGGTATAACAGAGACCTCTGTCACTGCTGCCAGAGGAAATGGTCCCTGCCCATGGGTCCCACCGTGCACCGTGGTGCAGAAACTGCTCCCAGCTCTGGTACAACTTGAACCAGAGTTTGGGGTGGGCCCTGGGTGCTCAGCAGGTGCTCCTGAGCCAGCAGGTGCCCATCTAGCACACACCATGCCAGATCCTGGCTGCTGCTCCCCCACAGGGCCACAGCAGCCACAGGGGTGGGGATGGATTCTCAGAAGACATTTTATAATTGCCTCTGTGAGCTTCATACAGCAGCCAGATGCTTGGTGGGGAGGGAGGCAGGGAACTATAAATCTGTAGCTAAGTAATGGAGTGCTGGGCTATGAAATCCATAGATTAACCTGGGAGGGGCTCTCTCTGTGGCTGTATTAACACCAGCACAGCATGCAGCTGTTTATCGCTCCGAAACAGCGCCTGCCTCTCGCCACAAAGGCTGCACAGGGCTTGTCTGGCCTCCTGCAGGCTCTTTTCATGTTCACCTCTGGTCATAAAGAATTAATTCATCACTGAAATGGTATAATCAGGATCTCAGGCTCCACTAACACCTGCTTAAATAGTATGACTGTGCCTCAAGTAATATGACTATGCCTCATGTAACACCAACCCCTCTGGTCTCAGACTACAGCTTGGTGCTCGCTGCCTGTCTGAGAAGTTTTGGGGGAACAAGAGACACAAGGGACCACCTGAAACCCATTTTTTCTCTCACATTGAGCCCATCCTTGGCATAAGACACCTCAAGGTCATGGCAATATTATACACACTTGAGATAAGGCTGTAAGTGGATTTACTGGTTTTGGAGAATCACTTGTCTTGGATGAACCACTGGTCTTGGATGAGCCACTCCTGGTTGTCAAGTAGGGACTGATCTAACCCTGTAGCCTCTTCAGGTACTGCCTATTCAGGGAGTAATTAAAACTCCTTAAAGACACCACCAGCAGGCAGCTGCAGGCTCAGCAGGTGCTGCTGCTATGCATCCTGAACCACCCAGCAGAGCCACATCCATCTTCCCAAAGATTCCAGCCGCACTGCTGGGACTGCTGTCACCCCTGGGGCAGCAGCTCATCCAGTGGGAGCTCCAAGCCTGTTTCTAACCCCTCTTGTGCAGGGACAATGCACCCTTCTCCTTGTCCTGCTGCCCAGTTCAGCACAAGACCTTCCCCCAGGTTTCCCTGCCCACAGCAGAGCCCATGGAATGTGGGATCCTGCACTGCACAGCGAAGGTACCTCGCTGTCCAGAACCCCAATCCTACAGCTTCTCTCCATCTACATTTTTCCTGTCTCTTACCCATCTTTCAGTGCTTCTCCAACTGATTATCAACTTCCATCATGAAAATATCCATGTGCTTTGTAGTTAGTCACTTTATTCCTCTGCCAAGGGTGCTCTCAAGCTCCTGTCACTGGAAGCGCCGTGTGTTCTCTTTGTGCCACGGATCTGTAAATGCAGTAGTTATACATTACTTAGGCTGCACATATTTATCCCTAAAATAACACAGGCGTCTCTGCAGACCTTCACTGGGCCTTTGATGCTCTCCAGACATCTTGCTCTCCAGTCTATTATTCAATAGCACAACTGAAATAATTGGTACTTTCCAAGCCTTTGCTGTGTTTTTTTGACTCCTGACAGTGTGAGTGGTCAGGTGTGATACTGAGTTCAGAGGAAACTGGAAGAAAAGAGAATAGATGAGTATATGAGGAATTAAGCTAGTTCTTGTTGTTTGCCTCTGTAGAGGGTGCAAGGCCTGCTGAGGAGAAAATCACAAATAACTACCATTCTGAAAGCAAGTGGAAAAGGTGAATGAATTACTTGGGATTAAATGTTTATTAATAAAACAGAAGAAAGTCAATACATATAATTCTAATGCAGTCAAGATTTGAAGTATTCTAACTTAAAGAGACAAATAAAAGCACTGAAGAGAAAAACCACAAAATATCTGCTAAAAAAGACCCAGGGTCTCAAATAGGATGTACTGGTTGCACACATATTCCATTATTTAGCTGACCAAGGAAGCTGCCATGGGATATGCTCCTTACATGGTCTGTTCTTCACCAGGTTTAAGGAATCAGAACAGCAAACAGAGTTGGAAGAAAAGATCCAGCTTCATCCAAGGCTGTCAGATAAATGAGGTCAGGAAGTTTTTTGCTGATTTTGGGTAGGGGAAGCTGGGTAGGCCATAGGATTTCTCCTCAAGCAAAATGTAGCACACAGTTATATTCAAAGCAGAAAATGCTCCAGCCAAAAAAAAAAAAAGAGAGAGAGAGAATAACTCTAGAGGAGGCAGGTTCTTGTTTTATTAGGTGTAAATCAGATGTGATATTAAATCCATATGGTAAAGGTTAACATGTAAGAAGGATTGCATATTGATTGCAGCACTTTGGAATTGGACCATTTTCCATTAACATTTTCTCAGCTTCACAATAGGCAGCAACAGTGATAGAGAATGCCTAAGAATTAACCACAACAGTAAATGCTAATGCAAGTTTTATAAAGATAATAATGCCTCCCTTACATTTGTGATGGTAACAAACAACAGAGATCTCTAATACCAGCATCAATTCTGCCTCACACACAAGGAAAAACTAACAGCAGAAAAAGAATCTAGACCTACTAATAAAATCATAAAGCTGAAAGTAAAATGATCCAGCAGCAGAAGAAAATGCAAGATCAGTATAAAATATACTAATTATTGCCTTTTCCATTCCACTGCATATATGTCCTACTCTGCTGCTTGCAAGAGCAGGAAAGATTGTGGTATCAGGGCTCCAGACTCTAAAGCTCATCTTTCTGTGGCTGAGCAATTGTCCCTGAAGGCCCCTAAATTAAACAGAGAGAGACAGAGCAGTAACACTTTTTTTCCAAGGATATCAGGGGATGGTAGGATTAGACATCTCCCTGACACTCCCCTCAGTGGAACTGTACCACTATGCTTCCCCCTTTTCTACATGTTAATATCCCAAACCTTCCAAAATACCTCCCCAGTGGGCAAACTGGACTCCTCCCAAGCAGAAAGAGTTAAGTCAGACCCTGTTGTTGTGCATGTAAACCTTGGAAAAATTCTCTTTTTGGCCTGCTTTCCACCCATCAGCACTGGATTTCACCTGCTGTTTCACTACGTGGTCATGCAGTGTCAACTCTGCAGACAGGTTTGCACTGCCCTCAGTAACCTGGTGCCATCACCCAGAGATGAAGTTATTTTGGCAAGTTATCTGAAATGTCTTCTTCTCCCCACAAAATGAAATCATTCTGTCAAATAAACAATCTCTCTTCTGTGAGCACACCACTCCAATTTATGGAGGTTAATTGTCTATAACAAACAACCATTCAAGGTATTCATTACACTAATGAGATTTCCTTTTTAGAGGATTTATGAGTTGAAAAATACAGTTCTGTTCAGTCAGCTTTTAAGTGCAGGAAGGAAACGTGCTTGAATTTGGGAAAATCTTTCACTCCAAGAGAAAATTACAACTTGCTCTTAAGAAAAAACGGATATTCATCCACTAGTTGACAGTTGGATATACCCGAGCAAAAGACCAAAAGAACTGCTTTCAAACACATTCATTTACTCTATGTTTTGTAATATAAACATGTGTGATACCCCAGTTGCACCCACTCATTACAATGACTATAAAGATTTTTTTAAAGCATAGCTGACCCTGATGAAGCAATTTGTCTTCTTGTGCCACTGTCAGATTGCCACCCCAGAGCTAAAGTCACCTGGTTCTAACAGCAATGTGCTGGAAAGCCAGTGGAAAGTAACAGCTATGATATTTTCAGTTCTCTTTCTTTAATGTTTCCACAGTTAAAATAATTTGCCTGATTAACCACTGTCTATTAAAATTAAAATGCAGGGATCATCAGAGAAATTACACTGGGTTTGGCACTGCTACAGCCAGACCACTACATCTTGTTAATTTACAATTAGGCTGAGGATTGCTGTTCTGCTCTCCATTCACACTCATGTTTGCAATGCAGACTATATCCCAAATCAGAACCTAGTGCTTTCAAGATTATAAGGGTATATTGAAGCTAGTCCATAAGGAAAAAATAAGGTGTTTGTGTAGTGGAGAAAAGGAGGCTCAGGAGTGACATTATTGCTCTCCACAACTCCCTGACAGGGAGGGGGTAGCCAGGTTGGGGGTTGGACTCTTCTCCCAGGTAACCAGAAACAGAAGGAGAGGAAATGGCCTCAAGTTGTGCCAGGTTAACATTGAATATTGGAAAAATTTCTTCACAAAAAGGGTGGTCAAGCACTGGAAAAGGCTGCCCAGGGAATCAGTGGTGGAATCAGGCCCTGGAAGTGTCCAAAAAGACACATAGGTGCTTGGAGACAATTTAGTGGTGAACCTGACAGGTTAGTGGTGGACTTGATGGCTTTGGAGTTTTTTCCTACCTTAATGATTCCCTGGTTCTGTGATTCTTTGCACAAATGTCTGTGCTGATCCCTCTACATCAGTGTGTGCCACGCACTGAGCCACTGCCACCAACAAGGCTCCAGGACAAGCAAGGCCCAGTGCTCCTTCTGCAAAGGCCTGTAAAGACACTTTATCCCAAGAATTTGAAACTAAGAAATCTGAAAAGTGACCACAGTGGTGACAACTTTTAGTCTTATGTACATGACTTCATGGTATTTACCTGCCACTGGTTTAGATTGTGCTTGGCCTCACACTTGAGTCAAACTCCACCACGAAGGGAATTTCTTCCAGTTGTCCATATGGAAGTGGACGTGCAGTCATCACTTGTTAAAGACGTGTAAAAGCTACGTGACAGTGTATGAGGGAGGTGCTCTACATTACTGAAAGCAATTTCAGTTTGATGATAAAAGAATATATTTATAGCATGGCAAATATCAAGAGAAATGGGAAAGGAAAAATAAGAGAAGCTCCACCAAAAAGAGAAATTAAAAGCCTCAGGTGTTTCATTATGCCAGAAGTCAACTCATTCTGAGTCACTTCCACAGGGCCAGTTCCCCTTATCTTTTCCAAATAATCTGTTTTCAGCTTCCAAGAAGGGCTTGACTGTGGAGACTGAAAAGTAGCATGAGCCACAGGGCAAAGAATGTTACATGCATAACTGTGTCTATTTAAAAGTAAAAACTCACTTTCATTGTATGTGCAGGTCATTTCTCACTCCAGCTATGTGTGAAGAATAGATCATTAAGAGCATAGGCATGAGAGATGAAAATATTTGACTGCAACTAATAAGATGTTAAACTGAATGAGATGTGATGTGGAACACATCTCTGGGCATGGCATGGATTCCACCACTGCTCCATTTGGGCTGAAGGAAGCAAATACCAGCTTAAAATCAATTGTTTTAGCCCAGGAAAAACTGCTGTGGCCTTATTCATTATGTTCAATTGTCCTTCTCTTCACATGTCACAGACAGCTGCTTCTCCATGAACGGAGAGAAGAGCCAGATGCCCCCTGCCATTTGAATGATACTATGGTATTTTTACCAAATACAAGTTCCAATATGCTCTTCCAGACAATTCTGATGCAGAAAGAGTTCTAAATATAATCCCCTTCTCTTAGTTCCCCTTTCCAAAGTCTTCCCACTAGTCCCACAAGCAATCAGTTAAACTAATATGAAACATTACCACATCCAAATTCGTATTGAGATTACATCCTGAGGGTTTGCTGCCACCCTAGATAGTTTCCTAGAGCTCCCATTTCCAAACCAAACTTTAGCATGTGCCTTGGATATGTGATACCTTCCAGGTGAATGGGATTAGGAGCATTTACATTTTATTAATGCCAATGAAACGGCAGGAGTAGAAAAGGCATAAGATGTTCAAAAATGAAATATGTAGTAAGAGTAAATAAAAAGAAAAAAGTGGGGAAAAAAACTCCTCACTATCACTTGATGAGGTGATACTACTCTAATCAGCAAATTGCAATCTTGTTTCAGACTTAAGATTGTTGACATGCAGAGCATAAGAACAAACTAAATCACCTAACACTTATTTAAAATGCTGCAACACCAGCAAGCTTATTGCAATATAATACAGTACTAAAGCAATTACACTCTAAGATTAATATTTATAGAACATAATCAGGTTTTCCTTATTTAAAGTTTTATTCAATAATTCCTGCTCCTTAAAAGCATTTTCAAAGTCAAAGTAGGGTTTGAAGTAAGTCTTTAAGGAAAGGTATCAAAACCCTGGCAGGAGTCTGGAACAATGTTCACTGCCCCTGGGAAGCCACATGTGGTGTGGGCCCTGCAAGCCTTGCACTTCAGGATTGAGGATGTCCCTTTGTGACTTGAAGGAATAATCACAAGAGAAATCAGGGTAAATGGCATTAATTAGGTGGTGTGAAAGGAATTTGCAACACGGGACGGTGTTGAATTTGCAACAGGGGCCATTCCATGACAAGAAACACAAAAAACCCCAACAGAAGTCAGATGCAGGACCTCACTAGGAGGAGGGAAAGGAGGGTATTTTTTGAATCCAAAAGACTGTGACAGTGACACACCAGCCAGAGCCTCAGAAAAGGAAGTGTAGACCTCCAGCATGACTGGCCAGTGACACAAGGACACAGTGACACAGATCTCCTTCCTCAGATCTCACAGGTTTCCTTCCTCCTGGCTGCTTCCTTTCTCAAGCAGGAGCTGTTGGTCACTGGGTACACAGAGCACAGAGCTGTGACTAGCCAGGGCAAAAGTCTCTGTGGGATTTTGCATCACAAACTGTGTGCAATAATGGCTATTATTTCTGGAATACACTTAAAACTAGCATCAGAGCACTAAACTATTCCCTTTCAGTGTGAGAAAGGTGTATGCAGTGATGTCCTCATCTGAGTCAGAGCAAGAACAGTGCCCAGATTAGAAAAAGGGAGATGGAGCTACCAGGCAGCAAAGCCCTTACACACACAGCACAGGGGATCAGTGTTTGCTTTCTGTCAGCAGGAACTGACAGTATTTTAAGGTTCTAATTGTCAGTTCTGAGCTAAATGTCTTCTGCTGCAATGAGCCCTGCTTCAAATTCCAAAATGCACATACACTTTATAACAGGGTGTGGGAGGGTTGTTAATTGCTTAACTGTACTCTTCAGGAAAGTATTTCTTATAGTTGAGTGTGTATAAATCCTGATAATTTTAATTTTTATCTTGTAATTCTCACTTCTTTTTACTGTGTAGTAAATTCCCAAAGTGCCTTATAAACTTGGTATGTAATGCAACTGGTCAAGATATGATCTTGCTTTACAAGCATGTGGGGAGAGTCCTTCAGTTTCCTTGTCTTCAAGGCAAGTCCTGCTTATAGACAGGACAAAACATCACCTGGTTCTGGGGTGCTCAGCATCCAGCTTCTCTGGTATTAATAGAGATTCTCAAATCTCACTCCTGGGACATCTCAGTCACACTCAGCACTCAAGTACTGCTTGTCACTGTCCAGTGAAACACGAGTTCAGTCCAACACCCCTCAGATCAGCCTGGTGAAAACTCCTCCTCTTGTCTCTGGAAATGGTCTGTGGCAGCAGTGGAGCAGAAGACAGACAGAGGAGCAGGAAGTGCAACCAAGCATCTTAATTGGGTATAATGACCGGTCACAGCAGACACAGAAAGTGAGGAAACAGAACACTTGAGATTAAATGATTTAACTTCATTGCTGACACAGCTTCTGGCTTCAGCAAACTTGTGTTTTCACATCTCACCAGACACACAGCTCCCGAGCCTCCCTTTTTTGTCTTCAGGTTGTAAGAAGGCAAAATTTCTTGTTTGTACTATCTGCTCAGCTTCCTGGCAGGGGCTGTCAGCAGTGGACATCTCTTGACACCAAGTGACTAATGGAGACAACTTGCAAAGTATCAGTGCCATTCAGAGCAAAAAAGTGTTTGGGATTTCATTTTAGGCACAGAATGTAGCATCCACCACGTCATTCCCCTGTACAGTCCCTGTTAAGTGCCCAGAGGTTCTCAGTACTTTGGAAAACATTGAAACAGAAGGGCATTTCCCTCCTGTGACTTGATCCAGACAAGCCCAGGCTGACTGGGGGTGTTGGTAGAACTGAAAACAGTTTTGCCCTCTGCCTTTTCTAAAACAGCAGCCAACCACGTCAACCCAGCATTGTTTGTGACACCAGCAGAAACTACAACCAAGCCACTTCTATTGTTTGGGGTTTTTTTAATTTCCCTCCATCAAACAGTACTTTTTTTCCTTTCACCTTCATATCTTGCCTAGCAATCCAGTGATTCACAAATGCATCTTTTTCATATCTTCAGCAAAGATATTCTAGTAAAAATATTAGCTTGACTTGGGTGAACAATGCCAAAGTCTACTTCCAACTGTTAAGTCTGGATTGAAAATCAGGAATTTGCTTTGATATTCACAGCAACTTTCATGCCTGTAAATATTCCTAAAAAGGTTTTATTTCAAGAAAGGCAAAGGCAAACAATATGTTTGCAAGATCATGTGAAAATATATAGTTATAAACAATGACTACAGAACAAAACAAATGGAGGACTTAAGTGGCTATTCCAGCATTGGAAAGAGTAAGGTACATATGGATGACAATATAAATGTTTACACATGCAGGAGAATAAGGTTGTGACTTCTCCTCACCTCTGTCAATATATTAATCCATATCTCACATATATGGGTGAAACTAGAGAGGACCTGTTAATTCTGTTTTCAGAAAATGGGTCCGACTGTGCTGGATCACTGATTCCACACCACAGCTCACATTTCATACAACCACAGAATATCTCAGGTTGGAAGGGACCCATAAGAATCACCAAACCATTCTCCCTTCTCCTTTCAGAACTGCCTAGAACTAAATCATATGACTAAGGATGTCATCCAGATGCTCCCTGTGCTCCGATACTCAAGCAGGCTTGGTGCCATGATTATTTCCCTGGGGAGCCTGTTCCTGTGACCAACCACCCTCTCCTAATGTCCAGTCTGAAGTTCCCTGACACATATTTAGTTCCAGGTATCTGCAAGCTTTCTTCGTAACTTTTAGTTTTAATTGTTTCTCCTTTTTCTCCTTCTTTTTTTTTTTTTTTCCTTTCCCTGTCTGAAATAATGACTTGTGTATTGCATGTGAACCTGGAGGGTGCATCAGCCAGAACATATTTATTTAGCAGTTCGACTGGAAAAGTGCATTTTTGAATGGAGACCCATTCCAGAATGTCAGCTCCTGGTGCCTTGTGGAAGGCAGGGAGGCCACGTCATGGTTTGTGACTTGCATCTTGAAGGGAGAGCCCTCACAGCACCTGATGCTTGTGCACTCCCAAGAAAATTATGCCAGGCTGCAGACCCAGCAAGGGCCTAAACTTGAGTTCTTCACTTGAGGGGCACAAGGCAGGCAAGCAGAACAAAGCTGCACATGGCAGTGCTGCTGCAGCCTGCTCACGGGGTCTGTCCCCTTTTCCTTCCCTCTTCCTTCCCACGGCTCAGTGATGAGCGGGATGCTTCAACAGTCAGGATGATGGGACTGATTTGTGACATTTTTTTGCTGCCTATTAAATGCTTTCCATGAAGCCTTTTTGACAGGTAGAAACTCCTGTGCACTCCAAAGCATTATTTTCTGCTTTTCTTTTCTTTTTTTTTTTCCAGAATTCTGGATTTTAACGGGAGGATACTGACTGTTGCAACCAGGAGAAAGGTTACGTGGTGTCAGTCTCAGATATGATGTAGAAGGAGCTTGCATAGAAAAGACTGCAGGCAAATTAATGCACGCTGTCAATCTAAACTCACTGTTGCCAGGCATTTGTAGCCTGTATCTAAATTATATTAATTTTTGACTGTCCATACTGCCAGCTTGACAGACGACTGGTTCATCTAATTGTTTTCTTCTCATTAGAAGATACTTGCAAAAGCACCTCTAAGCAAATACACAAGCTGCACAAGAAGAAAGTGGTGTTTTTCCAGCAACCTTTGCACTGCACATTTCTGATAGGCTTTTGCACCACATTCCACATCAATAATGCCACAGCAACCAAAAGGCCATGTAGGCATTTAATCTCTGAGTGCTGAGGGCACAAAGCTACCGGCCCAATACTCTGCAAACATTCTTCAAAATGTGCTTCCACTCCAGGGAGCTGCCATTGGAGACTCCTCAAAGTCTAAGTTAGACTCATTTTAAAGTAAAGTGCTTTTTGACACTAAATAAAACAAACTCCTAGCTTTATTGAATTACAGACAGTGCTAGAGAAAGAAGAAGAAAAATTATACCTTTAAACCATATTCTTGTGTCATCTGAGAACAGCTACCAGGAGCAGAACTAAAACTTCCAAGTGCTGGCAGGTAAAACACCCTTTGTCCAATTTATAATTTGTACGTATCTAAATAAGTGCAAATATCAACTTTCTTACTGCACTCAACAGAGCCACATAACACAGGTCAGCAGGGGAAAAGGAGCAACAAGAGACAGTGGAGAAAGGGAGCAGGGCTATGGAATGAAGAGAGTGAGGGATAGACAGATCCTCTCTCATCCAAGGGGACTGATGCAATATTATAAATTATTTTCCCCAATGGTGTCTCCCAGACACAGCTGAAGATGCTTTGTTTGACCTTGCCCTATGCTTTGAGACTGTTCATTTCATTAGACCAATACACAAATACAAAAAGCAATTATTTTTGTGAAACATGCCCCAAAGATGAAATATTATTGACTATAGCTCGTACCCATTCTATACACATTGCCAAAGTGCAATTAATCATAGGCAGACATTGTAAACATTACAGTTCTCAACATTTAAAATCTATATAAATGCTTTTCAAGGTAATTAATATAAGGAAAGCATTCCCCCAGTTAAGGAAAGAAAACACCTAAGGGATAGTATGGTAATCTTATGTTCTCTCACAGGCAAAATTGTAAAGATTTTAGTGGTGACACTGTCTGAATAATAAATGTAGGCTGCCTGAGCTGAACACAGGAGAATACATGTATATATACAGATGAATAGATATAGATATAGATATAGATATAGATATATAGATATATAGATATATAGATATATAGATATAGATGTAGATATAGATAATGATATAGATATAGCTATAGATATAGAATGAAATTTTAAATAAAAGTTAGATTGTTGCCCTCAGAAAAATAAAGGGGTTTTCTGCTTTTTTTTGTTTCTTTTGGTACTTTCTGACTCCTGAATACCATGAAGTTGAAAAAGCAATTATTAGTAAAAATTGCTGTCATTACATAGCAAATAATACAATATACAATACCTCACACTAAATCTTAGATAAAAATCCAGTGCACAAGAGGACATTATTGGAAGTGGTATTGTGCAACTGCAAAAAGAGACACACAACCCTTGGTTTTTCTTCTCAGTCCCAGAAGCAGAAATAAAAATAGAAAGTCCAGGGGCAGCAGGGCCAAGACAGCTCAGAGGGGGAGGAACTGGGCAGTCTTCACCTCTTCCCTCTCTCAATGTCACAGTCATCTGCTCCTGCTGTGATCCTAAGGATATTGCCACTGGAAGGTCCTTTAGAAATAAACACTGTGGTTGAGCAGAGGGAAAAGATACTGAGAGTGATGAAGTGAAAGCATAGTCCTTCCTACCCATGTATGTATTTACTACAATTTATGTGTGGTGTTTCTAGAACACCCAAGAACTTTGTCTTTGCACATTCTTTGAAAAAAGAAGTGTCCATAAACACATGGCAAACATGCTCCCAGAAAGAAAGGAGGCTGCTAATAAACGAGCACTGAACGAGGTGACAAACAAAGAAATTAGGTGAATTTGTCACTGAATTAGGTGACAAAGCCACTGCAGTGGGAAGCAGTGGAAAGATCAAGTCGTAGCCCCACTGCAGCCCCACTGAGGGAGCTGGAATTGCTGGTGCCACTGAGCTGCAGCAGCAGCTCTGAGAGTTGATTTAAAACTGACTTGAGTATCCTTCCAGCAGAGCTGCAAGAGCACTAACCTCAGTTACTATTAAAAAGTGTAATAGCATTATATATAAAATAATGATTCATGTACAGCAGGTAGATGGACGTTCCTTGATTACTTTTTTCACATAAGCAGGCACTAGGACAGTGTCAGTAAAATAGAAAACAAACACATTCAAGCTTGCACACGAGGCATAGTTATTGATAGAGTTCACATTGCTAGGCATAAAAATACAAAATAATTCTAAAAAAGGGTAGAAGTTTGTGTAACTTGAAAGAATAGAGTGAAAGAGATCACAGAGCACAGACCACAAAGCATTGAAAAATACTAATGCAAAGCAAACAGCAAAAACTCCCTTTTAACTCTGAGGATTTAGGAAGACTACACATGATATATTTCATTGTTATTTTCTACACCATTTCTTAAATTGTTTGGTGTGGGCTGGTCTCAGAAACTGCCAGTGTACTGGAATAGGGGAGTTCCCACCAAGGGATTCCATAAAGGAAGCGCTAATAATCTGGGAATAAACACCACAGTTGCTCAGTGAGAATTCCCGATGCAAAGCGAGCCAGGATGCTGCTTGTGAGCACAGTTCTGTTGTGCAGGGATACACCCAGCAGCCCACTCTTCTACTGTACAGTTTTTATAGTCTTTAAAGGCCGGGATACGACTTTCCATCTTTCCGGCAGTGCTTTTTCTTTATTGCTTGCATGAGTTGTTCCATTTCATTATCCAGTGGCATAGTAGATCTTCCTTGTTTTGACAGGGACTGTTCTGTTACAATTACCTGCTGTCGTCGTGGTTCAAGTGAAGGTGCTGCCAGCTGGACAGAGCTGTAAAGCACCATGACTGAATTTCCCAATGTTAAAGATTTTTTGAAAATCCAGGAAGCAATTAGCCACTGTTATATTTAGAAACCTGCTTGCAACAAGATGCTGCCAGCCAGAGGTCAGGGGCAGTCAGAGCCTTGATGCCTCCCAGACTTCAGAGATGCTTGACTCTGGCATCACATTTAAAAACTCTTCCTCTCATCTGAAAAATATTTAGCATACAGGAACATGTGACACTTTGCCACAAAACTACATGGGATAAACTGCACCAAATCTTTGAAGAAGGATGTTCCACACAAGGGGAAACACCAAGTTCATGGCAGGCAGCAGAACTGGCAGGAAGTGTCTGCTCATCTGAGGGCCCAGCACCTCTTTTCTCAGCTAATCAGAGTAGGAACTGGTAGGGAACAGACTCTAGGGATTACCAGCATTACAGGCCCACAGTCAAAAACAGAGAAAGGAAAGGAAGAGGAGGTGGGATATGGCAATGTGGGCTCATACAGGTCACCTGCTCCTCTACCAGTGGAAATTCCTCATGGCCCTGTGCACTCCTCTGGAGGGACACTGCCTCAGGACATACATGAACCTATCATCTCTTCAAAGGTTTGCCCACACATTGGAATCATGAAAGAAAAAATTAATACAGCCTCATTCTAAGAAATGAACAAACACAGCACAATATTTCAAAGCTACTTTTCTAAAAGATGACTAGAAGATATTTGGAGGCCAGGACAACCCCAAAGCCTTTTACCCCAAAACCACAATTTGAAACAAAACATGCAGCTTCAGCAACACATGAGTACAGAAGGCTGGAGCCTCACATGAGAGGTCATGGTTCTACATGTGGGAGAGCAATCATAAAGAAAAGGAGGAATTTCAACTCTAACATGGTAACTGAAGCTAATCAAAATCTGATACAATTATCTCAGTATTTTTTGCCAAATGAACCTCAATTATATAAATTTTCTTTATTTTCCTCAATAAGGCATAAGAATGTCTTTTGACATTTTTGCAACTGGTTTCTATTGAGCTACTAAGTACAGAAAAAATCATTACTATCTGAAAAATGAAAATTAACCTAACTTACTAGTTCCCCCTAAAAGTTCATCTGTTAATCATAATTACAACATTCCTTCCTTTTTGCAGAATATACTAGGAAATATTTTCCTTCTCCAAAGCAGCTTTGGTTTCATGGAAACCTAGAGAGATTTCTGTAATTTTCCAACTATTACAGTCCCCAAACAGTTTGCTGTTGAACACGATTATTAGCTCCACCAGTTTTGTCTTTCATCTGTGTGTTCCTAACAGATGAGCTGGTTTTGTGCCCCATCATAAGCTTACAAATTAAACTCCTACATGCTCTCCTGCTTCCTAATTTGATGCTCTGGGACAGCACTGCTGTTAGCTCTCTTAAGAACAAAACCATTATTTAGATGAGCTAAAGCAACTCATCTTCAAACAGTAAACTGCAACTTACACAACAAAATTGGATTGCACTCAGTATTTAGCTTCAACATTCAGCAGCACACAATACAAGCTTTAGAACATTCAATTTAACAATACATGGAAGAAATTCTTGCCAGAGAAGAAAAGTGAAATTTCCAGCAGAAGTCCAAGGTAATCTTGTGCTAGTGAAAATATTTTTGATTGGTCTTTTACATTCAGGTTCATCACTGGTGCCCCGTGCAGGCAGTGATATGAGCAAGTGAATATGGGCAGCTGTTCCCAGGAGCAGCCTATAACTGTCCCTTCATACAGCATTAGTAATTCCTCAGGCAGAAAAGGAAAAAAAAATACACTGAACTGTGTTTTCCCTAGACTTTAAACTGGACTATTCTTTTTTCTCAGCCTAGAGAGACATACTGCAGAGTCTCATTGGAGTGTGATGTAATAATGAGATATAAGAATAAGGAGACAAGTTAATCCATAACTCCTAAAGGCAATTAGGGTACCTAAAAGTACCAACTGCCAGGATGCTTCCAGTGGTGTTCCAGCGATGCTCAGTAAATAGAAAATTCAGGGATAGCAAAAGCCATGTCTTTACAAGCTCCAGGCCCAAAGCCACCAGTCATTTTAGGGGGAAATACAGTGATATTGGTGCCTTGGTTACATTAGAACAGGAGTGTGCAGGGTCAGGCTGAATCTTCCTCTTTCCCTAACCCTGCACTCTTGTTATCTGTGGTCAGTAACTGCTCAGAAATATTTGGCTCCATTTTCTAACACTTGAACGACGGCAAAAAGCAACAATTGTTGACCCTGCAGCACTTGCTGAGCTTCCAGGGGGGTCTGTGTTCCATGGAGAGGGAAGCTGTGCTGGGAAAAGTTTGGTCCTCCAATTTCTTCCCAGAGATAAGACCAGGCATGCAACAGTCCACTGTGGGCCTAAAAACTCAGAGAGAGAAGTAAATTTGATCTCCTGCTGGTGAGGCTCAGAGATTAAACTAAGGACCCAAATACCAATGGAAGCCAGGATGTGAAGGTGATGTTACCTGCAAAAAGCCTCCATTTCTTCAATTAAGAATTGTTTTCCTTTCAGGAGAGACCTGGGATCCACAAAACTGAGACCTCATTAACCCAGCTCAGGTCCTGCCTGAGACTCAGTGGAGAAGAACGTTCCCTCTTCTGATGAACAAAGTCATCTCTCCTGTGTCCTACCAGGATGGCTTCTGAACAAATCCCAAGGCCAGAACAGCACTAGGCTGCTGAAAGAAGTACAATAAAGAAGGAAATAAACAAACAAACCAAAAAAAATCCACAAGCAAACAGAAAAATCCTACCAAAAAAACCCCTACCCACAAAAAAAAAAAAAACCAAACAAACAAAAACCACCCACAACAAAAAACCACCAAAGACCAAACAACACCACCACCAAAATGAAAACAAAACCAAAATATTAAAAACAAACAAAACCACAAACAAACACACACACAAAAAAAAAAAATCTGGCATTTGTTAAAATCTCCAGAGGTAAAAAGTGGAACTTTGATTCTGAAAAGTTAAAATCTTTCTGTTTCAAATGTTTCTTAGTAGGAGTACAGAGAACTACATGAAGGTTTACATAAACCAAACAGCACTGACTGCATTTATGAGGGCTTATGATGCAGCAATGTCTTTTTAATAATAATAGTCATGATTATAATTTTAGTTTTGTAAAAATTATCTCTTAATATGATTTGTAACTCAGCAAAGAAGCCTCTTGTCTAGATTGCAATTTAATTTTTCAAAATAAATTATCAACTGTGTTAGAATTTGAATCAGCTGCTATTGAAATATACACAGTGCTTTAAGCACATAATTTTTCACATTGTTTAGTTTTATATGTGTGTATATATCCTAGGGGGGAAAAAAGTCAATTTTTTCTCTTTGGACTGGTAGGTGATGGGTATGGCTCTCTGCACCTTCATCCAGGTGAAATCAGGTAATAAAATCACTGTACCACAAGAGTCTGGGTACCTGTGGTAGGTTGACCTTCCTGTCTCCCTGCTGTCCCCTCTGTGTCTCCCCTTCCACCTCTTATCCCTGTGAACCATATATTTAAGAATTATCATTCAAATCCACATTGCATTGTGTTCATTGCACAACCTTCATGTATGTCAACAATGGATCTTTCTACTCTCTAACAAAAAACCAACAAAAAATTCCCCACACATAAAAACCAAAATAACATTTTGCAACACAGAACAAAATGGGCAATTTACACAAAAAAACACCCCTTGTCCTTTCACCACAATTACAGCAGAAGTGATCTTTCTACTCTCTAACATTGTTCAGTCCCTGTTTTGCCCATTATCTCTCCCAATTACCATCCTTATTTCAAAATCCTCATGATCCTGGGTTTCAGCACCAAAAACACTGTGGGGGTTGACCCTGGCTGGATGCCAGACACCCACCAAAGCCACTCTGTCACTCCCATCCTCAAGTGGAAAGGCAGAGAAAACACAGTGAAAGGTTCAGGAGTTAAGGACAGGGAGAAATCACTCACCAGAAACCATGACAGGCAAAACAGACTCAACTTGGGGATATTAATTGAATTCATTAGTAATAAAATCAGAGCAGATTGAGAAGCAAAAATAAATTGTAAAAACAACTTCGTCCCACTGCTTCCTCCTTCCCAGCTCTCCCTCCTCCTCCCCAGAGGCACAGGGAGATGGGGAATGGGGGTTATGGTCAGCTCACCACACCTTGTTCCTGCCACTGCTCAGGGAGAGGATCCTGCCCCTGCTCCAGAGTGGGATCCCTCCCACAGGAGCTGGCTCTCCATGAACTTCTGCAACGTGAGTCCATCCCACAGGCAACAGCTCTCCACAGACTGCTCCAAAGTGGGCCACAGTTCCATGGGGTCAGTCCTTCAGGGACAGCCTGCTCCAGTGTGGGTCCCCCACAGGGTCACAAGTCCTGCCAGGACCCTGCTCCAGGGTGGGCTCCTCTCTCCACAGCTCTGCAGGTCCTGCCAGGACCCTGCTCCAGGGTGGGCTCCTCTCTCCACAGCTCTGCAGGTCCTGCCAGGACCCTGCTCCAGGGTGGGCTCCTCTCTCTGCAGGTCCTGCCAGGGCCCTGCTCCAGCACAGGCCTCCCACGGGCTCACAGCCTCCCCTCAGCATCCCCGTGCTCCATTCTGGGTCTCCTCCACGGGCTGCAGGTGGATCTCTGCACCCCTGTGCCCTCCCTGGGCTGCAGGGGCACGGCTGCCTCACGTGGCTCTCACCAGGGCCTGCAGGGCAATCCCAGCTCCAGCCCTGGAGCAGCTCCTGCCCCCTCTGCACCGACCTTGGTGTCCGAGGGCTGCTCCTCTCTCACGTTCTCACCCTGCTCTTCTCTGGCTGCAATTCCATCTGCACTGTAACTTTTGTTATCCCAGGGGTGTTACCACCTTTTCTAACTGGCCCAGCCCTGGCCAGCAGTGGGTCTGTCCTGGAGCCATCAGGGATTGGATCTGCTGGACATGGGGGAAGCTTCCAGAAGCTTCTCACAGAAACCACCTCTGTAACCCCTGCTTCCAAAACCAGGCCATGCACACCCAGTACAGTGCCCAACCAAGTTAACAATGACATCTTAAACCAATGCCATGAAACACAGCACTGTTAATTCATTATCCTGGAAGGCACAAGATACTGGGGAAAGAGCACTCACACAGTGACTGATGTCCATAGATGTACATCTCCTTGCCCTGGTTTAAACTCTATCACCTTAGCTCCAGGAGACCCACTTCTACCCATCCCTGAATTAACAAGTTGTTATATTTGATGCACCTTTCTTCTTCTCCACCTCTTTCTCTGTGTAGTTATCAGCTTCTATTTGCTGTAAACCCACTTCTTATTTCTGGGATGAGAATTGTGAGGTTAAAGCATTCTTTTTTAATTTCAAGTCCTGGGAAGAGTAAACACTCCTCAGCTGGATGAAGCCAGCCATACGGGTTTGAGTTTTTTCCTCACTCTGCTATTTTTCCTCAGGGAATAATATTTTCCCCATTGTTACATCTCCCATGTAATTTTCCTTTACTGCCCTCTTCTGATTTAGCACGTGGATATTAGGCAGGTTAATAGTGAATAGATAACCTGCAAGTTGTCCAATATTGTAAATATATTGTAAATACTACTGGCACGTGCCTCACTCTGCCCATTAGCAATGCTCACCCATTATATCTCCAATGATAGCATACATATAAAACACCTCAAGGCTGCTAGACAAAAGAATCCCCAAGTAGAATGGATAAATCAGAAAAATTTAAACAATATAAACAGGAACTTCCATACCTTCTACAAAGTTCCATTACTGCCAGCAATGCATTTTGAGATGATGTCATAACGCATACATCACAAACACCCAGATAAGCAAGGCTTGCAGCAATCTTCCTCCCAAACAGCCAGCCTGCATGTATATTTGAATATCTTTTTGACAGTACTTGGGCTGGAGGAAAAAACAACATTTTTTCTAGCCTCATCAAAAAGCAATTGACTTTTAAGCGCAGGGTTTCATCCATAGCTGTTTATTTAGGGGACTTTATTGGTTTTAGTATTTTGCCATTTCACATTGATACAAACAACTTATTCGATGTATATTTCATTATTTTTCTTTGCTTATTACGAAATTAAATAGCCTGGTATGAAATTTGAAATTACATGCTTTTATTTCTGTGTAAACAGCATCTCCCAATAAAATAACCTGTAATACAGTTATGGAAGGAAATTATTTTAGAAATTGCAACTCTCAGTTGAATTTGTCTGCTTCCTTTATAGACTGAGTCACCAAATCTTCATAGACAAATGTTAGTCTTTACCACATTTTGCTTTTGGAGTACTGTGTACACTCCTGGGAGCCTAAACTGGGGTGTCTTTATCAATCACTGGACTTCAAGAATCTCTAAAGTCATTAACAGTGTCCCCAGTTCAGAAGTGCTGCTGCTGGTCACTCACAAACTACAGAGGAGCTCAATCTACACTTGCAGGATACATTTTCTGTCACTGGAGTCCTGTCGGGGGTGAATTAAGACTCCCTGACTTAATATTAGAAGGCTTATATAATTTATTAAAATGACTCCATTGTTCAGAAGGATTTGGGCTATTTCTGCCCAGGTACAGAGCTAGCATCTTTTCGTTTCCATGCTCAGTACCCAAACTGCTAGAATGCCAGCAAATGTTTACTAAGTCAGAGAGGTAGCAATTCTTTATATCATAGGTTGAGAAAAGCAAACCACATCCCTCCCATACTAGGGGACAGGGCAAAGGAATGCATTTTGGTTTTGAAACACACACACAAGGATTTGAAATGTGCAGAGAAAAAGAGCTTTCCCATGGAAGTAAAAACTCAGCAAGCTTGCATCCAAGAAACTTAGAAAATGTCCAGAGACACTGAAGTCTCACAAAGCAACACATCTGACACAGGAACACAGGCAGGCTTCTGGAGCCCCAGCTTTATAACCTTGTCTCAGCTCAGAGCTGCAGAGTCCCAGCAGCACTTCTGGCCAAGGGTTTCTGAGTGCACAGAACATGGGTGACATACTTTGGTTTGGATCACAAGAGCCAGGCTGAGTGAAGGCTAACCCACCCAGAGACAGGGACCTCTGGGCCTGACTCTTGGCAATTCTTATCAAACCAGCTGGATTTCTGGAAGGGGATGTCTGCAGTCAGCCCAGACAAACAGAAGATCCTTCCCCAGTCTGGCAGACAATCTTTAAAGCAGCTGCTTTAACCTTACTGAACCAGATCTAATCAGAGCAGGTGAGACTCATCTCCTCATTGCTCAGTCATAGAAAGCCTTTGTGGCGCCCTGTGAGAAACTCTCCTGAGAGTGGAAAGGACAGGCCAAGGGAGAGGCACTGAACATGCATGGCTCCAAAGAAGCTGGCAGGCCCTCACTGCACCCTGACATCAGCCTGATCATCGTGGGCTGTGACCTCCTGCTTGTGGCACTTGGCCCTGGCACTGCCAGGCAGCTCAGAGAGCCACAGCAGCGATCTGAGCCCAACCACAGGTAGGGATGGAATTGCACACACCCCACTGCCACCCTGAAAAAACTCCTACACTGTGGGCTGGAGTGTTTCCAGGGCCCCAGGCAGTGTCTCACTGACAATACTTCTCGTGTTTAGAAACCACTCTCCTTTAATAGCCGAGTTAAGATTCTGTGTGTTATTCTTACAGCTTTCACTCTCTGACTTTTTAATGGCTCGGCTATTAAACCAATGGAGTTTAAATGCAACAAAGGTAGAGCTTAAAAAAGAATCCCCAAAGCCCTACTATTGGTAGGTGGTAATGGCTGAGTTGAAAGGGGTGGTATTTCTCGGAAAAGATTGCTCCAAGGGAAATTAGGAAATTCTGGAAACCTGAATTGTCCATTAAAGAGAAGGCCCTGGCAATGGGAGTGAAGTGTGACAAGACAGACACTGGCTGAGTGAGGTTCATGCTGTGGGATAAATTGAACAAAGAGAGAAGGGACTGTAGGGAGGCATGAGAAAAATGTAAGAAATTATGTCAAAATCAGAATGAGGCACTCAGACAAATAAGGGAATATTCTCTAGAAAAGGTTTCAAAGTTCAAAGGTGTACCTTTATCAGGATTTATAGGGACAGAGTATCACAGACACCAGGATTAAGAGAAAAATGTTTTTATTTATAGGTAAGACTAAAGAGCAAAGCTATGCATTTTTGGGCCAAAGAGAGGACAAAGGGACCTTAGGAGTACTAAAAACCTGAAATTAACCTCATAGAACTGTAAGTACTGGTTTTAAGTACAGAACTAAGCTTTGTTTCCATAACAGGAGATCAAGCTCTCAGGGCAGAATCCCTTCCTATTTAAGGAGTTCAGCTGTGAACATGCCAAAATAAGGATTCACCAGCTTACATCCAGTCAACTGCAGGTCTCTAGAGCAAGAGCTATAATATGCCATAGAGGATGAAGGTGTTTCTAAATAACCTTTAACACCTGAGGAGGTGTGGAACAACACTTTTATGGCTCCAGGAATGCTGTGGAAATACTAACTGGTGTTTTGGCAGAGGTAGAGTGCACTTCATACTGTAGAGCAGCAAATGGCTGAGCAGACACATGCCCATGTCTTCTCCTCTGCCTAACATCTCTTTTTTCACCCTGGTGGAGTCTGAGCAAACTCCACTGCCTGTGGAGCATGATCAGCTCTGGCAGGAGAGCCAAGGGGTCCCAGTTCAGCTGCTGTGGTGCAGCTGCCAGCTGAGTGCTCCTGACTGGGAAGCTTTAACACTGGCACATCCTCAGCAGAAGTCCCTACATACTGGATAATGCAGCAGAAGATAGGAATCAGTTGTTTTTCTGGAGAAATTTTTTTAAAAAAGGATATAGGTATGGACTGAAGAGCTACAGCAAGCTACTTAAATGCAACCCTTTAAGTGGTAATTGAGCTATGTTTTAAAAACAAACCATTCCTCATTATGAGAAAAATGTAAACTCTTCAAGGTTCTGTTGAAACATAATTCTTTCATGGGGGCAAGGTGACTACTTTTAATAAGGTGTTTAAGTAAGAGCAGGGTGGGGAGAAGTGCTTCTGTAGCACCTGGGTCAGGAAACTCCTGGTTATTTATACCCAGCTACACTCAGCTAGAGGCAGCCCCAGGCAAATGGGGGTTCACAGCTTGGCAGCCAGGGCAGCCACTTCTGCCACTAACCTGAGGTGCTGCTGAGTTTTATGTGACCAAAGGACTCAGGTCACCACACAGGCCCCTGTAGTTATGTATTCTGCCTGCCCAGCACCCATGGCATGTGAATCATTTTCTGAAGGGAATATATGCTTAAAAAATCACATCTGTGCTGCTTAATTTTTGCCTCCATTCCAATTACATCAGAAAGTGAAAGCTGTCTTCCAGGAGATTTATGGCCTTTATTTCACATTGCATCGAGCCCATCAAAATTTAAGATCAATTGACAAGACACAGCTCATGAGACTTCTTAGTTTGTGGACATCCACACTGTAAGGGAAATGGAAAAGACACAAACTCAGCAGTACAAAAGGACAAGATAATGAGCTGGGACACACCTGAGGCACATTCTGTTGTTCTCTTCTGCAGGATGGAAAACCCAGCCACTAAAACAGACAGGAAGAAAACAAAGATGAAGACAGGAGTTTCTGGGGCTCTGTGGCATAACCTGGTATTCTGCAAATGATTGTTTATTTTAAATGGAAATATTTCTGACCCCTAGTTTGCTCAGATAGCTACAGCCATGGTCATGGTGCAACAGCAAAACCACTTTGTTCTGATCCTTGTTCTGATGTTTATAAGACAGTTGAGGATTTCTGGTTATTAATAAATTGGCCTTAGCTGCTTTTCCTTTCCTTTATGAAGTAGTTGAGTGAGGCAGATTTACCTTGGCGTAAGAGATGGGCAGATGGCAGGGCTATATAGGTCATGTGCTCCTCAATGCTGATAAAGAACTGCTCTGTGCCTATACACTGACTGGCTCCTGCTGACTGAGACTGAAAATAACCATAAGAGCATTCCCTATAAACAGAAATACCTGAATCTAAGTATAAACATACTGCCTAAACTAATTATTATGGTCAATTTTATATACCCCCTGTGAAAATAAACTCCCTGGTTAAAAAGAATGAAGCATCTGACTATCCCAAATATAAAAGTGGCACAATCTGCTGTTTTTTCTATTGTTCATATTGATTCTTCTAATTAGCACCTTTGACTTCCAGATGGGTAGACTCAATGACACCAGCTCATCTAGGATCATGCCAGCAGCTGTTGACACTCCCTGGCGCTTCAGATGAGGAATACAAAATCCAATTTGTTAACACAAAGATGAAATAGCTACTCCATTTCCTTATTTTAAGGTTTGTTTTTACTATCCTTTCTCTTCAGTTCTATGCATCGTGTAGTATGTTCTAATTGAAGACATAAATATCTTTTACATTCCTCAATCTGGTTCTACTCCTGGCCTCAGAAGTTTAGCATCCATTGCTATCTATTATCCATTCTGTCTTCAGTTAAATATGATAAGTTTTATCTTTTTTGTTTGATGTTTGGATTGTTTGAACATCTTTTTGCTCTTGTATCACAATTAAAAATACAAGAACATGAATATCTTCCCTTTTTTAATGTGTACTCTACAGCTACATGTTCACTTCTTATCTATATAATCCTAATATGGAAATCCTTTATATGGAAATTTTTCCATGTCATCCCTCCCAGTTGCTTCTAAACTCTTCTGAGAACGCTCATTCTTTTCATGTGATATATAGAATTGAAAGGTTCCAAATAAACATACCACAGATTAATTCCATATAAATCCATAAATTATTTCATGCCACTCCTAGGTTTGCACCGACATTTTCACTCAAATTTTTTTTCTTTTTACTGGTTGCCATTAACTTCGACCTCTGACAGCAGTTCAGGTAATTCTTCCAAAAGGCAATACCCACATTAATTTTCATCTGATGCTCAGTGACCTAGCTTAGCTGTCTCTGTAGTGTTCTTTGGTCTTCTCTTGTTTTAATTATCCCAGACAATTTTGTCGTGTTGCAAACGTTGCCACCTCACTGATCATTCTTTTACAGATTGCAAATTGCATTAATCACCGAGTACTGGTACTCAGCCTCGGGCCATTCTGCCACTTCTTCTGACATTTCTGTATCTGGCTCTCCATGTTTCTATAACAACTTTCTCTCCCTCCACAACAACTAGCTTTTTTCACAGGTTCCTACAAAGAATTTTTCAGGAATTAAGTATTTTTTTATTATTATTGATTTCTGTAGAAAATCTTGCATTTTCCTTGAAGGGAAAATGTTTGTTCCTACCACATTATATCCTCTTAGGTGCCTCGTACCTGTTTATAATTGTTTAATCCAATTTACCCAGCAGTTAGCAAAGCTCACAAGGGCTGTAATCACAAGATTGTCCAGAGCACTTACAATCTGTTCAGCTGTCTAATACCTTTGCAGTGTCTCTCATTTCCCATTTGATCTGTAGCTCCCTGGAATAAAAGCCAGCCCAGTGATGCAGGCACAACACTCAGAATCAAAACTGGATTCTGGCTCTGCCAGCTACTGGCAGTGTGACCTCAGTAAGTTTCCTCACCTTTCCACATCTCTCTCCTGTCTCCAGTGCAGGTAGTGCTTAACAACATCACAGATTTGCCAGGTTTGTCTCAGTGCTGATTCCTGGGGCTTTCTTTGATGCCTCCACCAGAGCACAGAGCAAGCAGCGTCTTGCTCCTCTGCACACCCCTGAATACTCTGACAGCTATCCAAGGATTTCCTTTCCTTGGGACAGGGAGCACCAAGGCACAGCTTCAAACCACCCGCCTCCAGGAGCAGATACATCTGGAAAAGCAGTGCTTTAATTTCTTATGAAGCCTGATTATTAACATTTTGTAAAATGCTTGGAGATCCTTGGTAGGAAAATGTTACCACCTGCTAAGTATTAGACTTCAGTAAATATTTCCAAGCAGGGCACACTTGCCAAATGTTTGGGTTCAACTTTAACCATTCTAATGCTGGGCTGGGGGGAAATTCTCATGAGAAACCAAATATTCTTGCTGAACAAATGTTTTACACCACTCATTTTTCTCATTTCTGTCTCAATAGCCTTCACTGTTTCCTGTCCCTTAAGTGGTCCTTGTAATCATGTATATAAACATTTTTTGTCAAATGTCTATCTTCCTTCTCAAATGCAGAATTTGATAGTATTAAAGCACTGACATGCTGCAGATATTAGGCTCAAAGTCTTAACATATTTAACATAATTAGGGAATCTCAACAGTATTGTCATTTTAGCACTGTATTGGTTTTTGACTACATGAAGCATTGCACAGTACCCTAACTGCAGAAGGTCTGAGATAAATTACACCACTTGAACTTTTAATATATTTACTCAGGCAGTAGCTTGAAGGAAAGTTCATAGAAGCAAATCTATTAGGTAAATTAGGGTTGTAACTTTTTGGCAGCTTCATTTAAAATATTAGTCAAAATTAGTGAAGCAATTTAGTCCCATTCAAAATTATTCAAGACCAATATGCAAATAGAAGAGACAGAGCTTCAGAAATAAAGAACAATTACTATTTGAATACATATGTATTTAAATAAATGCACCACAGAGAGACCAGCCAATGACAGCTGGTTATCCTACAGTGTAGGCTGGCTTTGATCTCCATGTCCCATGTATTTCTTTCCTTATTTCAGCAGAACTTTTGACTTTCTCTCTGTCAAAGCATCTAAATGGCTGACTTCAGAGCAAACTTTTTCTCTTTTGTTTTGTTTTGTTCTTTCCTTTCCTTTCCTTTCCTTTCCTTTCCTTTCCTTTCCTTTCCTTTCCTTTCCTTTCCTTTCCTTTCCTTTCCTTTCCTTTCCGCTGATACTTCAATCAGAAAATATTATTCTCATTTTGTATTATATTTGTGTAGGACCCAATTCTTCCTTACCTCTGTACACTGTGTTAAAAACAGATTAGTAAAATTGTTTGATCACTCATGCTGAGTTCCTGGCAACAGCCTGTCCTACTGTAAAGGTAACTTTTCACTGAGTATCTCTCCCATAAGTGTATTAGGAAGACAGGAGAAAAAAATTACATAGAATTGTGTTTGGAAGTAATAATTTTTTCATGTTTATGTTCAGTCTACATGACTGAAGGGCCACTCTAAAAGCTTGGTGTATTCAACAGCAAGAAGAAGCAGCAAAGAAATTATCCAGGGCAGGCTATATTCTGAATTTCGTGGGGGATTCCTCAGTTAGTATTTCCTCTGCATTATCTCCCCCTTGCAGAAAGGTCTTTATACTGTAGTGGTTGAAAACGAGCCAGGCATGCTTTCAGAGGGTACTTTAATTTAATTCTCACCATCCAGAGGGCTGATTCATGTAAACACACAACACAAAGTTTTCAGATACCTAAACACACTCTTAGCCCTACATATTAGAGGTCCCAAGTTTAAGGAGCAGATTGCTCATGTGATCTTTCACTGTGCTACAGAATTGAACCCCATGGGTTTGGAACTGTGTGGGAACAAGCTTTCTCTGTGCTATTTTTCCTCAAAATGTTTTCCTGAACATTGGGCCTATCTGTCAAAGAATGACAAAGGTGCTTAAAATTGACCTTGAGTCAAACAAAGAGGAAAAAAATATTTAATTTTTAGTCAAGAACCAAGTTTAATCAATTATTTTAATAAGATTAATTTAAGAGAGTCTCATGAGCAATCTTCTGCTATATTTAGGGCTACTGTGTCATTTGTGTAACATGGAAAATCAAAGAATAAAAGAGGAAAAGGTAAAATAAAAAATCAGGCAAATGCTTAATCCAGTACCTAATAAATGGGGCAGACAATGTTACCAGCTTCCTCTTATTTTAAGTGAGAGGTTAAACTTACCAGAAAAAAAAAATCAGAAGTCCTTTTGAAAACCTTAACTTTTCATTTCAGATGTAATTCTGATAAAAGCAGGGTATGCTGAGTGACAGCACAGTGGTCTGCTGAGGGTGGCAGCTGCTGAGACCTGTGATGTTTTTGCATTGAAGATGGAAACCCTCAAGTGTTGAAATGGAAAATTTTTAATTACTATTAAATTGCCAGCAATTTTTTGCCTATCCACAGTAAATTGTTTCTGTAAACACTGCCAGCATTGGGGAGAATGTTTCAGAGATGAGTGATTAGTTTTGAGTGACATCCAGAGACTTCAAAGTGCAAGACCTGAACGTTTTCTGAGCCACAGCTACCGTGGGCTGACAGTAGCAGCTGTAAAGCAGCCAGGGCAGGGAACCACAGCTTTCCAGAGCTCTGGAAAGTGCCAAGATCTGGGGCACAGAGCCAGGTTAAGCCATGGCAGTCAGAGAGATATCAGACAGGAATGAATTACTCAACCATCTTGGCTCTGTAGGCTCAGAATTAAAGCCCAGGACCAAAAATAAAACTAAGGGTGTACCTTCACTTAAGAGTGCAATGGACAGCACAGATATCTGAGGCAATCTGAAATCAGTGAGCTTTCAGGGGAGCAAATTAACCCATCCACAGCTTTGTGCTTTGATAACATGTGAGCACAGTCTCAAATTTCGTCATAGCTGCTTTAGTTTATGAGGTTTAAACTAAGGCACATAATCTTACAACTGGGATGTGCTGGATGCTTAGGGAGCAATAGACATCCATTCTGGTTGTAGCAGTCATGGCAGAAGCTCCTGTGTTCAGTCAAAGATGAGCTGGGTACCTTGAACAATTTAAATAATAAGTCTTCATTAATCCATCTCATTTTCTAGAATGGTTTAGGAAATGATCACACGAGGGAGGTTGATGTTATCATTAGTACACCTAGCCTGACAGACAAGAAAGGGTTTAAAGATTCCTTGGAGAGACAAATGTTGCATGCAAATTTGTGCCTGACAGAGCTGCCAGAACCAGCTTTCCAAGCCTGGCACTCTGCAGAGCAGAGGACACAGCAAAGCACTCGAGAAACAAGTGCCACTGTCAGTGACAAAGCTCTTGAGAAGCTGAAGGAGTGAGAGAGAGGCCTGTGAAAGTAATCACAACATAAAATTTTCTTCTACCCACTCCAAGGATGAAAAGTTCTCTTACAGTGATGGTGGTGAGGCACTGGCACAGGTTGCCCAGAGAAGTTGTGGGTGCCCCATCCCTGGAAGTGTTCAAGGCCAGTTTGGATGGAGTTCTGAGAAACCAGGTCTAGTGGAAGGTGTCTCTGACCATGGCAGGGGAGTTGGAATGAAATTATCTTGAAGGTCCCTTCCAACCCAAGTCATTCTGTGACTCTGTGAGACAACTGGTGTTGGGTGGGTGTCAACAGTTGCCGGTGCCACAACTAAAAAGGTTCATGCTCTTGCTCCCCAGAGATAAGTTTTAGCTGAGATTGACTGTCTGCCACAGGGACCTGGGAAGTAGTACTTTAAAGAACAATATTCAGCTACAGAAACGTGATTTGCAAGTTAAATGCAAACCTATGAAAGTTTTGGTGGCTGCAGGCACACTCACCCACTTAAAAACTGAGCTGTGGTTCAAAGTCCAGAGTCAGATTTTACATAAATCAAGCAGATAAAAAAAGCAACAGTAAACACAGAATACAGACTTTGTTTGTCAAACCTGCTCTTAGAAACAAGTTTTTTACAAAATGTAATTAAAACTATTTACATACTGTGCCTAGTATATTATTCTGTCTTTACTGATAATGTTTATCAAGCTCGAATTGGGGGGTGCTTTTAATGTCAGATGGATGCTTAAAGAGACTGGAGTGGTCATTTTTAAGATCTTTTTAAAATATAATAAAATGAGTGAAGGAAATTCATTTAGGGATTGAAAACACTAAGAAAAGGGTATAGGGATTTGTCCTGATCCTAAGCAAATGAATTCATCAAGGAAGTGGTAAGACTTGTCATATGATACAGCAAGTACTTGTTCCCAATGCAAAGGAGAAACGAGCTTGCATGTCCTGGCTGGAAAGGAAAATCTACAGTCAGCAGTCCTTTATCCTAGATGTGTATTGAGAGTATTCTCATTTTCCTGGGACAGTGCTGCTAGAAAAGATAACAGCTTAAAAGATGACATCCCAAATTTGAACCCTTATGCTAGGCCTGGCATACCTGGTACAGGAATGTCTGACATTTATCAGGGTCCTGTTTAACCACTCTGTTCTGAAATATAAGTTTAGTCACATAACCATAACCTCCATCATCTCCAGCCTCTACAGGCCAGCAGAAAATGTTAAAGAATACACAAGAATGGATGCCAATTCTGATCTGTACCTAGTGCTGTTAGTAATGGAGTGATACCATTGTAACATGACTTGTTATTTGCTTACATTTTATTCAACTGAAAACTGAAAACAAGAGTGCCTGCCCTCAGTGCTTACTAGGAATTCTTGTCAAAGTCACAGCAACCAGCAGATACATGGGAAAAAATATGAGGTGGGGGAAGGTAAAAGGGAAGTATAATCTGGGATACCAGCAGCTGTCACCATTTTGTAAGAAACAACTGTGGGAATGCCTATAATGAAGGGCAATGACTGCAAACAGCAGTAATGTTGTAAGAAATATCCTGTGGCCAGAGACAAACTTGACACAGCAGGTGGACGGATTCAGAGGAATACGTGACACTTTGTCCAAAGGAGAAGTACCAGCACTGCCATTTCACCTGAGGAATTCTGACAGCCAAGAGCCAGAGCAGGTTGAGATGAATTCATTTCAGGACATGGCACAAGTGGAGCTAATAGACTCACTGCCATCTGACAGCAAGAGCATTGATACTCTGGGAGATATTTCCAATTCCATGAATCTGTGCAGAGTACCTCAGACTAATTGAACATGTGCTTGTTCATTAAGTTAGATTAAGTTAGGAACTGAGCTTCCTTATTATGTTAATGTTTAATTTCAGGATGCAGAGGGAAGTTGCTGAGAACCTTGTCTTTAAGAGGTTCTGGCTTGAACCAGTTGTTAAATACCAGCCACAAATTGCACTGCTCTTGTTAGGAGCTCACACTCCAAGTCAGACAGATCCCTATCAAACTCTGTGGTGCCTGCTGGTTCCAGAACATGGAAATATTGAGGAAACATTTTTTCATTTCTGTGAAAGCCAGACAAGGAAAAAAAATACTTTTCTCATTACTTTTTTAAAAGCTAGTAATCATTCCTTTTCTTTTAGGGCATCTATTACTATATTAACAGAAGAGTTTAAAGCATCCCCCTTTGAAAGATCAAAGGAAAAAAATCTCTATTTTTAAAGGGAAATTTTCTGAGCTCCTTACTGCCTCCCCAGCATATCCAGAGTGATTATGCCTCAGAAATGTCTGTATCTGTTGACTGTCTGTAAAGGAAGCCCAGACAATTAGCTCAGATGGAGACCATTGAGGCCTAAAGTTAATGAGATGACTTCTTTATGATTCTTTGTTAGAAACTTACAGGATGAGAAAACAGAATTGACCACTGCTTGTCAAAATCTTGGTTTACCTGACCAGCTGGGCACTGGCTGTATCTGTACAGCAGAGGCAAACCAAGTGCCTTTCCCTGTACATAATTCATTCCTGGTCTTTGTGCCCTTTACACCCTTGAGCTGACATGCTTCTGGACAGGTACAGCTACTCTGGGCCACATCTGCTCTCTGATCACCTTCATACTTCCAACCAAAGGCACCAAAGGAAGGACAACACAACCCCAATCAAGCCTCCTAGTACTGTGAGTCACAGCTTTTCCACTTAGGGTAGGATTTACCCACTGATCTGACAATTACTGTAAAAAAGTACTTAGAAGAATTTTAGAGAGCATCTCCTTTCTTCTGAAAGGAAAAAACACTTGGCCCTCTCCAGCCTTTATTTGAAATAATCAATTATTATGACTGAACTCAAGCTTCCAGTCTAAGAGCTGTCCTTTACTGACATCTGTAATGACTGAGCACAGGCACAGCTGAGGTCTGGAGCACAAAATGGACATCATGGCACTGGAAAACCCTCAAAGAGAACTCAAACAGCAAGGGAGTCTGAGGGATCTGAGTGGTGACAGCATGGGAAGGACACCAGTGTGCATTTCTGCTCTGGGCTGGCCTCAGAGAAGCTTCTCTGTCCCTGTGCCTCCTACAGGACAGAGTTTTGGGTGGACTGTCAGTAACATGTGTTACTTCTGGCCATTTTCCTCACAGAAAAATTAAGTACTTCAAAAGTTTTGTCCTTCTTGAGCTACTGTAAAAATATAATCCTCAGAACTTAGTTCTGCTAGATTCTTTTGTATTACTCGTGCTAAGGGCACCACCAGCATCAGACAGAGCTTCTGATTTGGAGTCATCATGCATAAGATGAGGTTAGAACAGGCATTTGCAGCTCTTTAGAAAGTGTTTTCGTATTTCCATGATCCTTGGTTTTACTCTGCTTGTATGATAACATATGTTACATTGGTGAAGGAGCAGAGATGTGTTTGATGGTGCTGTATGCCTGGAGCTGAGAGAAAATTGAGGGCAAGTCTTGTCTCACGATGAGCACTGATGGCCAAAAAAGCCTGAAGCTGAGCAAATTGGCCTGATGTAAAAACACCAGGCAAATTGTGACTGGGGACCACACTTTACTACAACATAAATAACAATGTGCTCACCTATGTGTCACTCTCCTATCCTTACATCAAGATCCTTCTTCCACTTCTTCCCACCTTCTGTTATATTCTCCACTGACATTCCAATAGTGAGACCAAATAGGGCAGCAATCACAAAAATAGTCTTGCACTTAGCACACAAGTGCCTTTTCCCAAGGAAAAAAAAATTGCCTTTGTGGAAGCATTTTTTCCTTCCAAATGAAAAGGCCTCAAGCTACTCACAGAAATCTCTGCTGAGATTTGGACCATGTGCAGTGCACAGGTGATCATCAAGGGAGGATGGCTGGAATTTCTTCAAAATAAGGGAGAGCCCATAAAGGGAGGGATCAGAGAGGCACCATGTACTGGGTTTAGAGAGAGCTGTTATAAAGTGTGGCAGTCTTTTTCTCTCTCTGCTGTCTCCAAACTTCACTTTCACAACAGCTTTTCAGCTGCAGCCAGAGTGTCAGGCTCCCAGCACAATGGGAGTGCTGTGGACACTGCCAGGGATGAGGATGCCCATGGCCAGTCCCCTTGGATGGCTGTCAGAGTGCTGCTGCCAGCATAAGCCAGAGAGGAAAAAAGGACATTTTCTCCCAGCTTTTCCCTCTGACAGATCTGAACAGAATTTCATGGGACACGGAAAACCTTACAGCTTTTCCCTCCAGGCATTTTTCTCCATTTCAAAGATCTGTTGCAAACCATCTATGGGTTGGATTCTTGAAGGTAAAAAGTTTACAAGAATTTTCTCAATGGTAACTTGGCCAGTCTGAATCAGGAAGTCAATACCAACTCTTTCCATTGCAGGTGGTTTTCCTCATGAAGTATAAAACAACCTTGAAGTTTGGGTGTGAATAATCATGTAGTGCCAGCATAATACTCCAGAAAGGGAGAGCATAAGAGGAAGAAGGAAGTAACTAAATGGTCAGGCAGAGGGTGTTCACTCTTCTGTGAAGATATTCCCCATCTGAAAAAAAAAAAGGAGGTTGACAAAATCAGGAGAAAAAGAAAAAAAGCTGGATGACAAAGAGGAAGATGAAATACTTAGTCAATAATTACTTGCAGATTAGTATTCTCTTCTAAAGTTATAAAATGTGGCAAGCTTAGCTTACCCTGAGGCTATAGGATAAGTGGTAAAGCCATAGCTGTGTCTTAGAAGCCTTCAACTGTAAACCTTGTCAGCTTTTGTATTGCATTACTGCACATTAATGGAATAGTGATCTGGGAAATGCAGTAAGAAAAAATAGGTATTTTAAACCTCATAAATAGGGTTTGGAAAATAAATTGGTGGCAGAATGGGGACAGAATAAAGGACAAAGTTTGGAATGAAAAATGAAACACAGAATAAAACTAAGAGGCTGAGAACATAAGAAATGCCCTAATGGGTTCACCTAGCCCTCCTTACCTGAGAGGGAACAGTGAGATCAGTAACGTGGCTTTCCTGGGTATTATTTGAATTCCAGGTGTACTGACTCTGGGGATTCACCTGAATGTGGAGAAGCTGACTGTATAATTTGCAGTGAAAACTGAATTTACACCTTTGAAAATGAAAACAGAGCAGTGGCAGTAGGAGATAGCTTTGAAAGTGCATGAAAGCCTGGTCACAACCTGCGACCCTTCCACTTCCCCAGCAGCTCCTGTTGTTGTACCAGGCCTGCTCCACAGCACACCCCTGCCCATTCCATTCTGGGGTTTTTTATAATGATGTGTCATTCCTGAAATGCTTTAATTCCTTTTTGAACCTCCTGATATTACTGGTGTCCACAGCTTCCTGTGGCAGCAAGTTCTCAGTAAGTTTGCTATCCAGTGTGTCTGTATAATATTTTTTTGAAAGTATGGTCTGTCCTAAACTACCTTCCTACTTGCTTTATGGATCATCCCTTTCAGTAGTGCAGGGTTTGAACTCTGTTTTCACCTTCATGCTTTTGTAAACCTCAAGTCTACCTTACCTCAAGTGTCTTCTCTGCAAATTGCTAAGTCCCAGCCTTTTGCCCTCTCCTTGCAAGGCAGCTGGCTCATCCCTGGGTTATTTTTGTTGCCATTCTCTCTCTGATCCTTTGCAAACTTCTTTGCCATCCGCCTGGAGATGGGAAAGCCTAAAATGCCCCAGCCCTCTCTCCAGCTGTGGGTGCACCAGAGTTTTATGTGGAGGCAAAATGACACTTCTGCCTTGTTTTCATGCTGCTCCTGACACACCCAATACTGACTTTTTTTTTTTACTGTCACTGCACCCCGCAGGAGTGGTTTCAGAAAACTGCCTGGCTGAGTCTGAGGGATCTTTCCAGAGCTGCAACCACCAGTTCCAAGTTCAGCCTCCAGCAGGGATGGTGTAGATGAGGATTTCCTCTCAGTGAAGTATTCCCTGCCATTTGTCTACACCAGAGCTCTTCTGGGCATTTGCTCTTCTTTGTGAGGCCCTTCTGGAGTTTCTATTAGGGTGGCACCTGTCTAGTCAAAAGAGCTTAATAATCTTGTACAAAAGGCAGGAGAGTGAGAAATGCAAGGAAAGAAAGACATGAAAGGAAAATAAGGTAATTATTTTTCCTTTGTTTGTGCTAGTACTTAGCATTTTGATATTGTCTTTGTGATTTTTAATAATTTTTCTCTATATAGGCACATGATTATAGCATTTGGTTGCAAATGATGAAAAGATAACTGGAATTTTCAGTTGGTTTTATTACCTGGTTTTAATCCTTCTAAGACATTTTTAATTTTAAAAAGTTTCAATAAAAGCATCCTGGAGAGATTTCCTCTACAGTTCTTGTAATTTAATCCATACTCATCAATGAGGAAAAGCTGCAGCTGGGAAGAAATAAATAAACGCCTCCAGTAATGCAATCAAGACACAGCTACATGGTACACAAGGATGGGGAAAATCAGCAGAATGGCAAGGAATAGCTAAAGAAACTCCATTAAATAAGGGTTTGTGTAATTTTAAAGTATTCTTCTCTCTTTTGATATTGTCAGCTATTCTTACCTGAGACTGTTTCACCTTTGGAGGTTGATTTTGAAAAGTAACTTGTGATACTTCTGACAGTATCAGATTGGGTCAGCATTGGTTTAGTGTAATGCCCATCTTCAGTAGTGTTACCATAATTTCTGTTTAATTATAAGTACGGTCTAATTACAGATGGGGAAAGTGACTTTTTCCCTTGACCAAGTCCTCTCTGGTTACTGGCCCTGGGTCAGTGTGAGCTGGTGTCAGAAGAAGGGGATGTGGTCACCATGTCTCAAGGGCAGTGAAAGCAAATTCCTCATTCCAAAGAGGCACCTCTCAGCCTGCTGCCCAAGGAAACGAGGTTCTGCCATGTTCACACTACACGAAACTTTGCAGGAACTTTTGAACCTGGCGGTCAATTCCAACAGAATTAATCAGGGGCAAGGTACAGATCCCTGAGATAAGCTCCAACTGCTTTTTGAAGAGAACTGGCTGCAGAAAAGAGACCTGGTGGTGGCTTCAGTGAGGAAAGGTGGCAGTGAGAGTCCCCTTCTCACTGAGCAATGCAGAATTGACACTGTGAAGGAACTTAAAAACAACTCCACCGAGGGGGAAAAAAAATGCAGTTGGAGATTTATCTTCCCAGACAAACATCAGTCACCTGTTAAGACAAGCATTCGTGGGAAACCTGGCATCCTTAATTACAGTGTGGCACAACTTGTGTGCTACACCTGAGCTCTGCAGCTGCAGCCTACCCTGCCACATGGTAGATTCCGAGCTGATTTAATTACAGACTTTTGCAAGAAGTCATCCAGACCTATTCCAGGTCAGCTGATGGCTTCTTAAGGTTCTTTTCACTAACAGTTTTTATGAGGACTAAAATGTCTGTGCCCATGATCAAAACACTTTCTCTTTTCATTTCAACCAAAACACATTTCTACTGCCCGAAGTATGAACTGTTTTCAGCTCATAGAACTTGCACACCTGAACAATACAGCAGTTTGTCAGAAACCTGGTAGGCCTGCAATATTCTCTCTTATAAAATACTAACAGCTCATCTTCAGTGTCAAACTTTGTAAGAGGGAGGGAATTAATACCTGGGTTACAGATCAAAGCACTCTGTTATAATTGGAATTTGAGGAACAGGATTTGGTGCTTCCTACATCTGTGGGATAACAGAACACTGTCAAACCACTGAAATTTCTTGTTCTTCATCATCATGTACCTTTTACATCAAACTTTTAAATGAAAACACCATAAGGGCTCTTTGGATAACTGATAACTACTGTTCCAAAACCAAGTTTTGAACAACTCACCTGCCCTGTGGTTCACGCTGTGCAGACTGTATGTGCAAACCCTGAGAAGACCCCACGCGAATAAAACTTGAAAACCCTACAAAATTTTAAGAAATAAGTTTTCTAGTGCCCAAGCCCACACTCAGCTACTCCTTAGCATTTTTGGAATGCAATAGTGATTAACTTAAACACACACAACCTTAACAAGCCTGTCCAGAATCTGGCAGACAGGCAGCTCAAACACGTGCAGTGCTCTGGGGAAGGATAGCAGGGGCTGAAGGGCATTTCCTCATGTGAACACTCAGTGCCCTTCTCTTGCTCTTTCCTGATCAAAAGGTCCCTCTCCCAGCTCTGAAATGACTGATGCCCTGATCTGTTTTCAGACCACTACCTTGCCAGTAAATAATTTCAGGTCTCAAGTGCAAAGTTTCTTCAGCTCGTATGTCAAACATTATGGTTATGCACTTTTTGATGAGATGTTACATGTAGGTATTTCAGAATTATTAATTTAATCCCAGAATCTATAAGGAGCCATACTGGATACATGGGTGAAAATCACGAATGCTGTCTTATGAAAGAGAATGACTACTTTTGAACTTGTGGCTGGAATTTCTGATCACAGACACACCTGTAAATGCTTTGCTTGGATTATCGTGCTACTGGGGCCTGGCTGCTGGCAGACTAATGCTCATATTTTCCTGAGCCCATTCAATCTGAAACAGAGTTACAGCACAGTTCCCAATTGTTCTGGTAACTGCTGATGCAGTGGTATCCTTGCTGCCTTTGCTGGCTCACTATGCAACTTTTAATGATCCAGATCTACACACAAATCCTGCTGCAGGCAGATTTTTCTCATGCAACTCAAGCAGGAGCAGCCCCCGTGTTCACCCTCCCCTTGTACTGAGCGTGGACAGGTTTGACAGACCCACCTTGCTCCTTGTGAGCCCAGTGAATGCTATGGCTGCTCTAACAAGTGCATTCTTTACTCAAGGATGGGAAAAAATTAACAAAAATAGGAAGCTCAGGGCATCAGATAAAAAAAGCAGGACCTCCTACCCTCCTTCCCGGAAGGCAGCAGGACCCCTCAAGTAGGGCAGATGCCTACTGGCATTCCCTGGATGCCAGGGAATGGACCACCTCTCTTCAGCAAAAGCTCATTTTTGTTCAGTGTCTTCCAAGAAATTTCCTTCCCAAGAACTAACCTTCCCATCAACTTCCTTCCTTCCTTCCCACAACTAACCCCAGCTTGTGCCCCATGATCTTGTCCTTCAGCAGAAAACCACGTTTATGTGCTGCCTATTCCCAAAACCAACCCAAGTGTCCTCTGAAGTTCTTAAAGGTTTGCTCTATTACAATACTTTGGCACAAAGGCCCCCATCTGTTATCCCTGGTAAACTTTTATTCAGTTTAAGCTGTGACACCTGGGCAATGTGGCCTGGAGTGACACCAAGCACTCAGCATCCAGAGGAAGGCAACACCTCCATCAGGTGATGCTGCTGGAGCAGCCAAAGCATTTGCCCCAGCTCAGGAAGAGATCAACCACCAGCAATTTTCTTCCTTGTGCGCTTTTTTATTGATTTTTTTTTATGTTAACTTCTCACGATGGCTTTGCAGACAATTTCAGCTCAAAGCATAAGTGAATACTCACCCATATTCTGAAAATTCCAACTGAGTGGCCTGTGTGGGACTCAGCCTTGTGGGAAAAAAACAGTGCCCACGTTTAGCTATGTGAAATTTAGAAAACAGTTTAAATATATCAGCTTTTTGTTTGCAGTCCAAAGAGCAGATGATGGCTTAAACATTTTTTAAAGGTTTGTATGGGATGGAGCAAAGACCCACAGGAATGTCTCTCACCCTGTAAGACAGCACCGTGCAGTGATGTAATTACTAGACATGATTAATTAGATGTGATTATTTTCAGTGTTTTTCTTGGTTTTTGTCCTTTTAAATTTGTCTGGAGGCAGGAACAAGGTAAAGCATTGTCAGCTCTACGTTTTAAAGCCAACCTTTAAACCATTTCATCAGATGATTCTGCTCTGCCAGTTTTTTTCCCTGTCTGGGGAACAATTCCATAATTTACCTCTGTTAATGAGTTTTAGGAAGTTGCATGTCTGCTAATGTACCTTGACAGAAATAAATACTTTTTGTGAACTGCAAGAGTTCCTGACTAACTCCTTCACGAGAGCTTTGCTTTCTTCCACAAACCAGCCAAGTTTTCAAAAACTTGGAAAAGCACACACGTGCAACGCGTTGAAAACCATGGAACAGCGAATCGGGTGAGCACTCGGGTATTTTTAAAATTCCCCCGATGTCCCGATGTTGTTTTTGCGCGGCATTTGCGAGAATCCGCAGCCGGCGGTGACCGGCACAGCTGGAGCGGCGTCCGGAAGCGCACTCCCGAAAGGCGAACTCGCTGCTTTAGGGATAAAGAGCGGCTTTCCCAACAGCGCAGCTCGGACCGTGCTGCAGAGAACTCTCGCATCCCGTTGGGATGTACAGAATGGAAAACAGAGCACCGGGCAAAGCTGCCCGAGCCCGGCTCGCACACAGGCTCTTCATTGCCACAGCCCGGTTCGTGCCCGCCGCGGGGGCGCTGGGGGTGGCAGGGCCGATAAAGGCGATAATGGCGATAAGGGCGGCGATAAGGCGCGATAAGAGCGAGCGACACCCGCGCGCCGCCCCCCTCCCCGCGCCATGACGTCACGCCCCCTCCCCGCGCCATGACGTCACCGCGCCTGCGCGAGCCCCCACCCCTCCCCTCCCCTCGCGCCTCCCCGGACCCCCTCGAGCGGGCGGTTTGGGGGCGTGGCCCCCCGCGCGCG